>ML814745.1:33806-47612 GCA_009831015.1 Picea engelmannii | reverse complement strand
AATCAACTACCTATGCCAATGTCAAATACTTACTTCCTGAGAATTATTTCAAGCCCAAACAAAGATGCCCCCAAACATTCTCCTCCTCCATTTAAATTTAATTCCTTAGTCCATCCATGCAAAGAAACCTCATTCATAGATTCCACTTGTCACCTTGTAGTTTCTTTTTTTCTTATCTTAACTTTTCTTAATTTAGTGTTCCATCACTACTACATATGGGCAGATTATTCCATGAAATCTTTCCACATTTCCATTATTTTCATGGTTTTTTTTTTATTTTTTATTTTTTATTTTTATTTTTTTTAAATAGGGCGGGATTTTCGTCGATATTTCCATGAAAGTTTGTCGACATAGCCATGAATAGGTTTTCTAACTTCGTTGGGATTTTCGTCGCTATTGCCAAGAAAGTTCGTCGCTATTGCCACAAAAGTTCGTCGTTATTGCCACAAATTTTTTTCCTATCGCATTGGTCGGTGTTAATGCCTAGTTGACTAGTTGATCTATATATATGTGACTTTAAGAGACTTTGCGACACAATTTCTATAGTCGCGACACTGTTCGTGGCTTTTGTTTGAGCTATTTATTTTTTCTGTCACCCATCGGTTGAACAAATTCAATTCTCGATCTACATAGGTCGGATTTTGAACTTGCAAGGTTAGTATGTTTTATTTATTGATGTACTCATTTAACTTGTAAATTTTTGTTCAAATGTTCAAATTTCATGTAGCTTGTTTTTTCCTTGATAATATATTATATGTGTAGTACCATATTTCATGTCTTTGGTTTTTGGATCTAGTTAGTATAATCTATGGAAAAGGGTATGTGGATTCCATAATATTCTAGGTTTATGGAATCCACATACCCTTTTCCCTTCAATTGTAGCTAGAACATCTCTCTATTTTCATTGATAAATATATGGAAGTGATCTTGAAACTCAACCCTGATCGGTGAAATGATAGTAATTGATTGTCATTTTCTTCTCTCTTTTATTTTAAAGAATTAACAAAAAAACACCAACAAAGCTTGATTGAAGCTTTGATACCACTTGTTACATCCCTAGTACAAATGGGATCACACTTGCATAAATTGAAATTAATATAACAGTGGCAATAATGGTTGGGATACTTGCACACCTAATGGTTGGCTAACACTTACTAATTCAAATAAATGAAGGAAGAAATCTCTATGAATAAAATCTTGAAGTTGATTGTTATATCGATGAATGATAAGTTATGGTATATATAAGATAGGGAGGAAACTCATGTTTATAACAATAAGATACATAAACACTAACCCTAAACTTATGTTAGGTATATATGTCGTTATTCTATAAAGGAAACATTTGTACACATATGACCTTATTATAAAGATGTTATCTATGTCGTGATTAGGAACATAACAATCACTTTTAACTAACCACCTTCAACCATATTAGCTTATGGTTAGCCACCTTGAACTTTCTTGTTTTATGACTAAGCACCTTTAACAAATTAACTTATGATTATATACCATACTCTTCCAATATAAATAAAGTATATTTGTTTCAACTTTCTCAATAAAATCCACATACCCTTTTCTTATATGTGATGTTGTTTCTCTCAATTTTTTATAATCACACGCAATTCTAGATGTAGAGATTAAATTTAGTTTGTAGCTGATGTAACTTGTTTATACACTATTAATAAGGAGTATCTAAAATATAAAAAATTCATGACGAAATCTACGATTATAACATGATGAAATCTACTAGTCAGACAATGAAAAATGAGAACATGCCAAAGTGTCTTAGAAAATAAAACTGTGACCACTGTAAGAAGCATAAAATTGTGACCATTATATGTAGATGCAAATAAAAACATCATAATTTAAACCAACCCAACCCAATTGTGGATGACAAGTGGTTGACATTCTTGTTTTAGTGGTGAATTTCAAATATTGGCATTTTGTCTACAAAACAACTTAGAGGCTAGTGTATGGTGTCGAGTGATTCAAGTTTGAGAAATTTTGACCACTTTCATTAAATGGTGTGTAATTATTTTCCATGGTGATTCAATACACACTACTCTAAAGTACAAATTGAACCATATCGATCTTAATAGTTAATCGATAATAAAAAAAAAGCATGTCAAAATGTCTTAGAAGAAATAATTGTGAGGATTGTAGGTCACTGTAAATAAACATATCATAATTGAAAGGAGTAGCTAAAATATAAAAATTTGACAAATTATTGTTTGGTATGGTGTAGGTAAGACAATTACTTGTTAGGACAAGGATTTGTCACTATGAACGAAAATGATAGGAATCTTGCTCAGTTAAGAGCGGCATTAGAGGTGAGGGGCGATGGAAAATGTTATTTCCCTTGCTATGATTGCAGAGGCTTGCAAAAAAAAACACTTTTAATAGCAACAACTTAAAGACATTGTAGGGAGAAGGGGCACGCCGAAGGGGGTTATGAATATCGTCCCTTGGTAAGAGGATTCAATATTTAATGTATTCTCTGTAATAATCAATATGTCATGAATTTTAGTAATATTTCTTAACGAGATATTTATATTTTCTATACACACTAACTTTTCTACGTTGTTTTTAAATATATAGATGATGCCCCCAAAATGTTGACCTCCAGAGAGTTATTTTCCAAGTATTAGCAGAAATACTCCTTTACAGGGTGATGAACTTCAAGATCAGAATATTGAAGCTGTTGATCAAATTATTAACGATGATATGGATGGAGATAACGTTAGTGATTCAAATCAGGAAGATGAGATACATAGATTGATCCAAGACACATTTGCTCCAATGGATGAGGACAACCAGGATGATAGTCATGATGTTGATCCTCTACTCGAGAAGTCACGCCAACCTCTTTATGAAGGCTCAACAACAAATCTTTTATCTGCTATATTGTTGTTGGTGAACCTGAAGGTTTTGAATGGTTTATCAAACACATGCCTCACACAGATACTAAGGTATTTAATTTGTTAATTATTTATGCCTGCATGTTCACAAATACTTAAAAGGCTCAATTTTTTCCTATATTGATATTGTGTTCTAATTTATAAATTAGTATATTGGATGAGGTATTGATGATAAATATTGTTTACATTGACTTATTGTTTAGAATTTTGTAGATTTTTAGGTGAATTTCTATTACCGATGTCAAATATTTTTCCACACACATATCGAGAAATATCCATGATTATGAAAGAAATTGGAATGGACTATTAGGCTATTGATGCATGTCCTAATGATCATATCATATATTATGGAAAATATGCATTAGAAAATTAATGCCCACAATGTCAAATAAGTAGATATCAAACCGATAAAGCATCAAAGAAGGTGCCTCGCAAAGTTCTTCATTATATTCCGATAATTCCATGTTTCTAGCGGTTGTTCAGGTGCCAAAGTATAGCACCATTTATGGATTTCCATGCAAAGAAAAAAAGTTGAGACAATGTTCTTCGAATTCCTGTAGATGGTTCTGCATTGAACTACATCGAAGAAAAGTGACCAATTTTTAAATAAGAACCTCACAATGTTAGACTTTCGTTGGCAACTGATGGTATCAATCCATTTGGAGAGCTTCGTTCTACATACTCAGTGTGGCTTGTTTTTGTTATAAACAATAACCTTCCTCCTTGGATGTCGATCAAGAGAGAGCACACAATGTTGGTAATGATTGTTCCAGGTATTTAATTATCTTTTATTTGCTTTAAAGTATGACAAAATATTTCATTTCTTTGTTTTGTGCATGGTAATTATTTCTTTTATATATAACGACATCTAGATAAGTATAAATAATCATGCAGTATGTTGAACTAATAAGGTAGGTACCAGGTTAAAGATATGAACGTATATTTTGAGCCTCTTATCAATGAGTTGTTGAAGTTATGGGCTCGGGTCACTATGTATGACATCTCTAGACCAATAGGGAAAAAACGATTTCAATTCCATGGAATACTATCATGGACAATTCATGACGCTCCCGGGTTAACACATTTTTGTGGTATATTGTTACTTTATTTTGTGATTTAATATTATATATATTTATTGAAAATATCATGCATTATTTTAAATTGTAACTCTAATTTGACGCTACATTAATTCATATATCTTATAGGTCTTCAAACAAAGGGTAAATTTGCACACCCTGTTTGTGGTCCGAGGATAAAATCTTGTCGTTCAAGGAGTTTAGGAAAGGAAGTGTTTGATGAGTATAGGCACTTTCTGCCTAAGAACCATAGTTATTGAACTACAGACAAAGAAAAATTCAATGGTAAAGAAGAAAATGGAAAAAAACCACGAAGAATGACACCTCGCCTATGGAAGTTGGAATATATTAGAAATCATCAAGGTACACAAATTATTTATGTATGACATATTATATAAATCTTTGGTTAATTTAATTAGTATTAATTTCATTTTGTCCCATTAATTAGTGTTAATTTCAATTTATTGATGTTTCATGAATGTCGTTAAGGCACGAATGGGCTTCCACAAGGAATGAAAAGTTACCCGATGCAATTCAGTAGATTTCCATACTATGAGCACCTACAAATAGTTCATCTATTTGATATAATGCATATCGGGAAGAACATTACAAAATTGTTATGGCGAATATTAGATGGAAGGACTAACAAAGAGACAATTGGAAAGATTTGTTGTGACATCCAAGAAGCTAATCACGCATTGCAAAGTGTTATTATTAATTCTAATGGAAATGGTCTTGAATAGAATACTAGTCTTCCTTGGTTATTGATGGAACAACAGAGCAATATTGTAAAAGAGGTCATTCCAAAAATTAGGCTTCCGACGGGGTTTTCGTCGAACATACAAAATATCTTAACGAAAAAAGGTGATTTTGGTGGGGTTAAAACACATGATTGGCATACATTCATTAAGGTAATTAGTAGGTTATAATATATTTCCTCATTGGTACGCATTTTATGGAAACAAATAATAATTATTCGTTTTTTGTTACAGTATGTTCTACCTTTATCTCTCCCAGACGACTTTGACAACAACATAAAACAAATTATTTATGTACTTGGCAAATACATGAGGTAAGCATTGTTTTATAAGGAAAATGTACTTCTTATGTGATTTGTAGCGGAACTTATTGACATATTATGTTTTATCTGCAAATTTATGTATGCCTTGATATTATTTTATTGCATCGATATTTGTAGGTGGCTACCATCAAAAGAAATCCATAAAGAAGATATAAGGTATTGGAAGAGAGAAATTCCATGACTAATGTGTCAAATGCAACAATATCTACCTCCAACATTTTTCAATGCACAAGAACACTACCTCATACACCAAGTTGAGGAGATTGAATTATGTGGACCAGTACACACAAGGTCGATATGGATGGTGGTGAGGCAATTGATGTCACTAAAGGATTTTGTTAGACAAAGAGCACGTCTGGAGGGTTCTATGGTTGAGGGATATATGGTATATCAATGCATGGTGTATATTAGTCATTATCTACCTAAATTAATAGAAAATATGAATGTGCCTCTCATTTGGCATCTTGACTGCATCAACAAATTTAAAGGGGAGGTCCTATTGGGGAAAGGTAAAATGAGGAATGTGAAAGGTAATTATTAGATGTTGACATAGATTTAATATATTAAACATTTATTAAATTATTCCTTTTTTAACAATAGCTAATTAATAATATTAAATTGTTATGCTATCATATAGTTGCTCGAGAGTGGGATGCTTTACATTTATACATTGTAAACAACCTTGATTGGATGGAGCATTGGATAGAATATACTGAAGAATACTTCGGTAGGTTATCATGGGAAGGGGTGAATAAGATGATTAAAACAATGCATCTTCATCGAGATCAATTTCCTGATCTTACATCAAGGGAAGTTGATTTAGCCTTTGGTTTAAAAGATAAACAGACAAGTTAAATTTTTTACCCACATTTTCCTAGTTTTTTTTCCCAATTTTTCAATGTATTTGGTTTGTTTAATTTTTGAAATATATATTTACTAGGTCCTATATGAGGTTTATTAATTGGAAATGTATTTTTTACTTGTTGTCCATGTTCTAGTTGAAACATCACAAGGCTATGTGGCATAATGGTCATAAATTTCGTATCAATATGTTGGATGATAAGATGAAAACCTCGGATTGTGGGATAACTGCAATGTTTAAGGTCACCAACATTTCCTCTAGAAGTGACAGAAATCTGGAAGAAACTGATAATAGGTACTATGGCCATTTGGAGGATATAATTGAGTGTGATTTTAATTCCCTTAAAATAGTTTTGTTTGAGGTTAAATGGTACAGGCTACGGATGCATGAACATGATCCTGAAAGAACTGTTATTGAGCATTATAATGGATTTACCATGGTTAATACAAGGGAATTTGAACCGAGTACAGAGCCTTATGTTCTTCCAAGTCAATGTGAGCAAGTATTTTACTCAGAGGTACCTGGTAAAGTAGGTTGATCATACTTTGTTAAATATGATCCAAGAGGAAGACCAGTAAAGTATAATCATGTAGACGAGGATGAAGATAATAAAGAGGAAGAAGATCATGATTATGCAGATCAGGAGTAGGTGGCTCATGTATTCGATGTCTTAGATGAAGAAGTTGAATAAGTTGATCATCCAAATGTAGGAGACGACGATCGCATTGACGATATCGATAACAATATTAGCGAAAATGACGTTGATGATGATGTTGATAGGAATGAGCCTTTCACCAATATCGATTCTGAACTAGATCCTGATACAGATGTTGATCTGAATGAAGAAGAAGATGACTGGTATTTAATTGTTGAAAAGAAGAGGTATGCGTTTATATCTTTTATATGATCTTTATATGTTTTTATTTTGTATAATATAATATATGATACATNNNNGGGGGGGGGGGGGGCATAATTAGAGCTTCCACCTTCACTTGGTTTCCCCTGTTTAGTAGATAATGAACTATTCTTGAAACTAAGAGGAGCTCTGCATGAGTGCACCTAATCATACCAACGATGTAGGTATGTCCATCATCAATTCAAACTGTGAATGGGGCCAATGTTGAAATTTTTTCAAACTATTTCTGAATGCATTGAGATTTGACATGGATAGACTATTTTCATGCCTTAACGATATGGGAGGGTTTATGGACTCAAATTTGACTCACACACCCAATTTATTCCATCATCAATTCATCATGTAAACCATAAACCCTAATTTACTGGAGTCATCAATTTGTCAGGTTTTAGTGTTCCTAGTAAATGGATGCGTTGTTGTTGACATGGAATGGGAGAACAAATGTACCTTCTTAATTTTGTTCCTTCACTTGATGCGGGCCTGGTCATTCCTAGCCTTGAATTGAAAGTTTCCCCTAGTCTTAGTCATCACCCTTCATGACAGTTGTCACCCAACGATCATTAGATCACAAGGTTGGAGGCATATGGGCATTGGGATCACGAGGCTTTATAACCCTATAGTAACAAGAGACATTAATTGAACTTTGACTAGATTGAAAGGTGAGTGCAATTGAAAATACTAACAACCCAAAACTAAAAGGGATCAATACATAGACTGTCAATGAGAGGTGATCTGGCCGTGGTGTGTAGGAATAGGCCTAACACCTTCAAAATGATCATTCTCCAAATATCTTATACAAATTTTACAAGGAAATTGTACTAGGACTAGACACAGGCAATAATGACCTATGAATGGGGTCAACATTGAAATGTTTTCAAATTGTTTCTGTATGCATTGAAATTTGACATGGATATACTATTCACATGCCTTAACGATATGGGAGGGTTTCTAGACTCAAATTTGATTCACACATATTATATTTTACAAGGATCTATGTTGGAAATTGAAATTTATGTGAGAGGTGATCTGAAATGAGAGGTGATTGAAATGAGAGGTGATTTGACCATGATTTTACTAACAAAATGCATGTCTCTAAATAATGAACTATTAATTTTTTGTTAAAATTTGAATATCCTAGCAACATTGGAAGGAACAGAATGGGCTAGATGCTCATGACTCAATACTTTATTTTTTTAAATTAACTTTGAAAAGGCCCATGATATGGTCAAGTTTCCCTTCATCCTGGTCACGCTTAAGGCTCTTGAATTTGTCCCCTTGTTCCCTAGAGCCATGGAAAATCTTCTTAGAAGCAATGATGTATCTCTCCATCGACATATATAAATAAGAAGAAGTAGGGCCAATCCATTATATTTGACAAGGATATATGTTGGAAATTGAAATTTATGTGATGGTAATAGAAGCCTTGGTCTACTTGATCTTTCACATTATAGGTTAATGTTTGATTAAATACATCCCTCTCCCTAAACAAGGAATCAAGTAGTTTGTCACTCGGAATTTTGCTAATGATTTATTTCTCACCATTAGAGAGGAGTATAAATTAATGATCAATGCAATGGACTATATTTATATATTTATATCATTTATATCATTTAGAGAGAAATCTATTTATATTATTTTTGGGGAAAGTATGGAGGGTGGTAAGAACTTCACAAAGTAAATTAGAATTTTTGTTGCATGTTGGGGGTCTATATGGAAATCCTCGTAATACACATCCAACCTCAAGGTTTCGTGCACCAAATGGATTATTAGAGTACTATAATAAAATAAGGTCTCAAACTATCGACAGAATACAAAGTCTCATATTTGGTTTGTCTTTTAATGAACATTCATTATGGTGGTCCTCCATCCTTTGCACGAAGGAAAAACCTTCATCGAGACAACCTAGTTCTCAAACCTAAGAGGCATTAACATGATTAGAGATGTTTTTGTCTTCAAGACTTGGGACAATATTATGTGTATGATGGTCTCTTTCCCTAGGAGATAATGATTCCACTTCTTCACTACTAGCACAACAACAAAGAGTTCTTTATCATATGTGGGGTAGTCCAACATTTCTCCATGAAACAATTTTGAATGGTAACACAAAAACCCTCCTTGCAGAAGCATCACCCCTAAAACATACTGGCTTGCATTTGTTTCTAGTTCAAATGGTCATCGTAAATTGGGCATGGATAAGATTAGAGAATTTCCAATCTTTCTCTTCAGTTCTTCAAACACCCATAGTTGTGGCTTTCCCCAATGAAAACTCTTCTCTTTGGCGGTCATGGCGTGTAATGGTGCAACTGTTTCTTAAATGTTTTCTATGAATATCCTCAAGTTTTGTATGAACATCCTCAAGTATTGCATTGCTCCCATGAAACTTTTGATCTTTTTCAAGATGGTAGGAATAATCCATTGGTCGATCTTTGCAATCTTGTTTGGATCCACACTTAGCGCTCCTCCATTGATTATGTGTCTAAGATAAATCAAGGACACTTTTTGACACTACATTTTTTCAAATCCATGATCAATTGATCTATTTTTAGTGTCTCTAGTCCTTGTTCCACATGTTGTATGTTCTCTTAATAATTATTGTTGAACATTAGTATGTCATCTAGATATACTTTTAAAATGAGTGAATAAATGGTTGTAGCACATCATTCATCAAGCACATGAAAGTTGTAGGTGCATTGCATAGACCCAAATGAATCACTAACCATTCATACAAACCTTGTTGCCTTGTCTTGAATGTTATTTTCCACATATTTTGCTTTGATCCTTAATTAATCATGGTAACCTAATTTGAGGTCCAACTTGGTGAAGAAATTCCCTGTTGTAATTGAACCAACAAGTCATCGATATGTGGGAGAAAATATTTGTTCTTGATGGTGACTTTGTTCACAATATGGTAGCCAATGCACATTCTCCATCTTTTGTCCTTCATGGGTTAATCGCATGGTGATGTGTTAATCGCATGGTGATGTGTTGGGCTTGATGATTTCTTTCTCCAACATAGTTTCTACAATCGATTCTTCACTTCATCTACTTATATGATGGACTATGAATATAGTATGATGTTTGACAATGGACACTTTGTAAATGACCAAAACTCAAATTCTCTCTTGGGTGGTAGATCTTGAGGTTCTTGAAATGCCTCCTTGTAGGTTTTGATCAACTATTGGAGTTGTGAGCATTGCGTACCATCACATCCTTCTAAGGATGTCTTCATCACCACTTCATTGCCCTCTCTTTTTTTCATTCCTTCTCTCAATATCAACAAGACAAACTTTTTGATATTGCTAATGATTCTCCTCGCTTGATGATTGTCCGTTAAAGAGAGTTTAACATTGTTCTTGTGTGCATTTATGGTGAAAGCCATCCCATATTTGATAAGTTGGTATTGATTATTTCTCCTCCTGAAGATGCCATCTCTCACATATAGTTATGAATCTTCCCGAGATAACTCCACACACAACCAATGGAATTACATTTGCTATCACGTCATCTACGAAGTTTCGGTTAATGAAAAACTTGAAATTGCACTATTTGACCACTCTCAATCCAAGTCTTGTCTCACCCAACCCAAGTGATATGGTTGTGAATGAGCATGAGTCTCTAGGCCAATATTTTAAACTAGTTGTGTAGATATCAAATTCAATTGTGAATCGATATCAAACAAGTAATCCACTTTATCTTGTCTCATGTGGATATTGTCATGAAATAATTTGGTCGTATCTTTTTTCTTTTTGGGACTGTCATTGATAAATGCTACCTCCTTTTGAATGGTAGTGCAACCAATTAATGCTACCTCCTTTTGAATGGTAGTGAAACTACTTCTTCTTTTAGCTTTTAGAAGTGCTTGAGGCATTTATCGAGGTGTAATTTCCAACAGTCTTGGTGTGTCACTTTCTCTCACAAGACTTGTAATACATGGTGGGAGGTGTTGTTTCTTGCATCATTTCTACAATCTTCTTCGCAGCCCACTTCTTATTCTTCCCATAAATGACACCTTGAACCACCACAAATGACCTCTCGAAGGCATCCTTTGCCAATTAGGTATATAGGTAACACTAACATTCTTGAGCACTAGGTATGGGTCTTGGGGCCTTGACATGGTCAAGGGAGGAAACATGAACTTTATGCCTTAAAGGAAGCTTTCAATGAGCCAGGGACAATATGGATGCCTCGTATAACCACAAAAGGTCTTCTGAGGGTATTCCAACCTATGGTTGGGGATGTCGGTGCCACTAGGTGTTTTTGAGTAGTAGGTGTGTGCCTCAAGGTCTTGGAAATGATATAGGGAAGAAGGCCATGCCTTAGGTTCTAAATAAATCTTTGAGTCATCTAGAGCCATGAAAAATTCCTCAAAGTACCACACATAAACTCTAGAGGGGTATCCTTGGCCTCTAAGAAATGATGTTAGTTCTCTCACAAGGTTTTGAGCATTAGCTATGGGTCTGAAGGCCTTGATATGGTTGAGGGGGGAACCCAAGGCTTAGTCGAAGTAAAAATCTTATAGGCATTAGTGGCCAAACATGACACCTCAAATGAGCACACCCAATCTCGCAAGATTTTAGGCAACTTCTAGGGCTCAAATTTCATGAATGACACCTCAAACTACCATAGATGAATTCTCGAGGGTATCTTTGGCATTCAAGTGGGAGTATGGGCATCAATAGGATATTTTGAGCACTGGGTATGGGTCTTGGGTCCTTGGAAAAGATTGAGAGAGGAAACCCAAGCCTTATGTCTTAAAGGAAGTTTCTAGGTATGTAGGGCCTACAACGACATGTTGAACCATAAGAAATGATGTTTCTAGGGTATCCTTGGTCTCCATATGGGGATAGTTGTGATGTTTTGAACATGAAGTATGAGTCTCTGTACCTTGCATATTGTTAGGAGATCAAACCCAACCCTAAGAGGCATTAACATGATTAGAGATGTTTTTGTCTCCGAGACTTGGGACAATATTATGTAATATAATATTATATATAATATATATAATTTATAACTTATATAACTTATAATATATAATTTATAAATTATATATATTATATAATATATATATATTATATTATATATAACTATAATAAAAACAAAAAAGAAAAACAAAATACNAAAAAAAAAAAAACACATTTCAACTCAACTCTCATTCGAGCTAGATGGATCTGAAGTTGGTCGCACACAAAGTAGAGAGGAGGGCACGCAGAGGTGAAGGAGGACACACAGAGGAGAAAGAGGGGAGGTTAGGGCAGACAAAGGAGGTTAGGGCACACAGATGAGAAGGAGAGGAGGTTAGGGAATGCAGAGGAGAAGGAGAGGAGGTTAGGGCATGCAGAGGAGGTAGGTCGCACGAAGAGGAGGAGAAGGGGGTCAGGGTAGAGAGGAGGGCACGCAGAGGAGGAGAAGGAGAAGGAGTTTTAGGGAAGAGAGGAGGGAATGTGAGGAGAAGGAGAAGAAGAAGGAGGTTGAGGAGATGAAGAAGGAGGTCGAGGGCAGAGAGGAGGGTACGCGGAGGAGGAGAAGGAGGTAGACCCATGCGCGAGGAGAAGGAGAAGGAGGTTTAGGGAAATGATGAGGGAAAAAAATTTGAAACCTATGCACAAGGAGAAGGAGGTCGACAATCAATTAAACATGGCATTATTTCTATTAATTGGTCCTAATATTTCTCTTAATTCAATATTGATAACTTTCATCATTTTTGGGTCTTGAACTTCCATCTTATTTTTCAAGGTCTTCTTGTGCAGTTTTTGAAATGGTTGATTCCTAAGGAAAAGCATCTAAATGAGATTGAAAATCCACAAATTGTATTTCCAACAAGCTAAAGAAGACCTAAAATGGAGCAATAAGCGAAAAATTATTGTCATAGCAAGGCTTCCTTTTTTTACAGTGCAACATCACACTCAACCCTCACTTCATATCAGGGTTAGGGTTCTTGTATCTTACGATTTTTTCTTGTTAGGGTTCAAAATTATTATAAAATGTAGTTTTATGTTGTTGTTATGATACTTTTGTGAATGGTTGTAGCAAACATCTCTTTTTAGAGACAGGCACTCACATTTTAGCCATTCTACTTGTACATTGTTTTTCACCATTGTTTCACTAATAAAAATTAACTTTCACTAAATCTTTGTCTTAATTAGATGTGTTTACTTATATTTCATTTCATTCTAAAGATAATATGGATTAGGGGCATCACAGTGATAAAATCTCTATTGTTTTTCATGCATGTCCCTGATGAGATTGTGTACATGAAGTTGGGCCTTGAGTTAACTGATCTTGGTGAAGATATTCCTTGCTAACCCAAGTGGTCTCACATTATGGATGAAAAGAAAGATGATGAAGTAGGATATTCCATCAAGTTTTTTCGTCCATGGGTCCCTTGAGTGGAGGAGGAATGAGGTAAAAAAGCATTTCACCTAGATACTTCAACAACTCCCAATGATTATGGAGGCGTCTTTGAAAAAAAAAACATTTCAAAGGAACGATGACAAATTCAAGGTACAAGTTAATTAATTTTGATAACCTTATCCTTTAAGGAAATATGGAAGAAAAATGTTTTGAGAGATGATTAGATTAGTCAGTATAGGGTTTTTAAACTTTGTTCACATTTCCAATAGTGAAAAGATTTCCTTTTCATTCTTGTTGTCACCTCCCATTAACATTTGTGGGATACCTACAACATGTGACATTTTGGGGATGATTTTGGTAGTTCGTCCAAGTTTATCGTGAAACCAAGACTAACATTGAAAATTTTCACAATTTTTGGGTCCTGAACTTCTACTGCATTTTTCAAGGTCTTCCTATTTTTTTTTTTGAAATGATGATGCCCAAGGAAAAACATTTGAGTGACTGTAAATTTGCAAATTCTCTTTCAAACAAGCTAAAGAAGACCCAAAAACAACAACATGCAAAAATTTATAGTCCTAGCAAGGCTTCCTTTTTTTGTAAAG
>ML814745.1:4374-17369 GCA_009831015.1 Picea engelmannii | reverse complement strand
TCATCTTGTACTTGAACATTTAAGTGGGGTAAAAGGAGGTTGCCCCCTTGAAGAGGCTTATTATCTGAAATTATCTCTCTTTCAAGGCGTTGAGTACTTTTCCTGAGGTTTTTATATGCTATATTGATGTTTGGTTCTTAACAACCATCACCAAACCTAGTACACAAGAGGGTGCTTTAATTTTCATAATTTCAGACTAAAACTTCTGAAATCATAAGATGACATAATGATAAATGTGTTTCCTCAATGGGGATTCAACTTTATTTATACAAGACTTATCAAATCAAATGATGTGTCTATTGGCACAATAGGTCCGACCTCAATAAATCAAAATATAATTAATAATTACCATATTAATTATCTTTTACTTTATGTTGGGACTGACCTGTACCCTTTACATCACAATTAGGGTTACAGGTAAGTCTGAATCTTAGACAATATAGCAAGGGATATCATACATCGACTAGTGCTTAGCCACTAGGGGCATGTCCACCTGTGATCAGCCACAGGGACGTCTAAGTCAACAAATCTCTATCTCACTGCGTCTCACAGGAGAATCATCTGGACACACACTCACTAGTTATGCTCATCCACTAGGACCATGTCCACCTATGCTCATCCACAGTGACATCCTACTAAACATATCTCTATCTCATTGCGTCTCACAAGAGAATAATCTGGAGTACCACATTGTCTCAACTCTCTACATAGAGGAGAACAATAAACCCATCACATGGGCTCCTTCACTCCTCACAGGGATACACATCATTTCATCTCTATCTCAAAGAGAATGACACACCCAACTCATGGGCATATTCCCTTCATAGGGGCACACAACGTTCCATCTCCGTCTTAGATAGGAACGACACACACATCTCATGGGCACAATAAACTCATGGGCTTCCTCACCCCACACAGGGGCACATAATGTTCCATCTATGTCTCAGAGAGGAAATACACACCCATCTCATGGGCACACCCAACTCATGGGATTCCTCACCCTAAACAAGGGCACACAACGTTCCATCTCCGTCTAAGAGAGGAACACCATACCCATCTCATGGGCACACCCAACTCATGGGATCTCTCACAGGTCAAATCACTCAGTCTGTGACTTGGAGCATGTCTCACACAACTTTAATCATCAACACTCCCTCTCATCTAGGGAGGCATTCTCCACTAGGCCAAGTCTCTCATGAAAGTACTCAAACTTCGTCTTGGCAAGAGGTTTGATGAAGATATCTACAATCTACTCATGGGTAGGAGGGTACTGCACATGTACTGATTTCATCTGCACCATGTCTCTGATATAGTGATATGATCCATCTCATGATCAAATAAATCTTTTAGAAGATTACGAAGCCACACTGCTTCACGAAATGTCACACTCAATGCTATATACTCTGCCTCTGTGATACTCAATTCCACAAAGATCTGTTTCCTGTCGTAGCAAGAATCCATCGAAAACCTTAAGATGAAGCAACAACCGAAGGTTCTCTTCTGATCCACTGTGCTCCCTGCCCAATCTGCATTGGCATATCCCTGTAAAATCACGTCTACACATGAGGCATATCTCAGCTCATATCCAACTGTTCTTCATAGGTGTCTCAATACATGCTTCATTGCTATCTAATGAGTCTATCTCGACTTGACTCATGAACTGAATAAGCACATTCACTGCATAACATATATTAGGTCTGGTGTTAACCAAATACACCAATGACCCAATTATCTTTTGGTATACATGTGGATCAATATCATCCGATTCGGAAGAATCCTCATTCATCTTATTCAAGTTCATCATCATCGGTGTAGGCATGGATTTGTAGTCCATTATCTCAAATATTTCCACTGTATATTTTCCTTGACTCAAGAAAATATCATCAGTTCTATGCCATACTTATAGTCCCAAGAAGTACGGAATCATACTCAGATCCTTCATCTTGAAATCAGAAGTCAATGCTTGCTTGTATTCAACAATAAGTCTTTTTGAATTGGTGAGGAATGAATCATCCACATACCGGACTAAGATAAGGAACTCGTCACGATCAATATGATAACATAGGTTTGGATCAACAACACTCTTGTTGAAGCCCAAACTCATAAAGAATCCATCCATCTTCTCGTACCAAGCACGAGGTGTCTGCTTTAGTCCATACTAGGCTTTCTTCAACCTGTACACATGCTATTTCTTGTTGTTTATCATGAATTCCTCTGGCTGCTTGATATAAACTTATTTCTCAATCTCACCATTGATAAAGGTTGTCTTTACATCCATCTAATGTAGTTTCCAACTCATGGATGATAGTATGGATGGAAGTGTATCGGGATACTGGATTAAATGTCTCATCATAGAAAACTCCCTCTATTTGTGAGAATCCTCTGGCTACAAATCTAGATTTGTATTTCTCAACACTTCCATCAACAACATGCTTGATCTTATAGATCTACTTGGAAGTCACTACAGAGTTATATTTTGATCTTGAAACAATATCCCATACATCATTCTTCAAGATAGACTGATATTCTTCTATCATGGCATCTTGCCATACCTACTCACTTGTAGCTTATCCATGACAAGAAGGATCAAAATCAATGATGTGGATCATGGCTGAAAGGTAACTCAAAAATATCTTTGGTATCTTGCTTTCTCAGGATGTGCCTTGAGTGGATGCATGTCCCTCTACCCCTTTCAGAGTTGTTCAAGCCCATACAAGCCTTTTATGCCCTACTACAATGTCTTTCGGGATATCAACTAGAGTAGTTGGATCAACTAGAATAATGGATTTCTCCCTTTGAATTGTTGAAGGGGAGAAGGTAATGTCTCTTCCTTCTTCTCAAATAGTTTGAGTCCCTTTGAGTCAAGTAACTCCCTCTGAAGTCTGAATGATAAAAATCTTCCTTTGTTGTTAACCTACCTGGAACAAGAAAACAAACAAAAGGAAACAAGACAAGAATATCTCCTAGATGAGATTCATGAGTACATATCTAGAATCAAAATAATTTAAGGATTGTTTTCACAACTACAACACCTACTTGTAATGTATCAACCTTATAAATGTAGTTTAGAGGCATGATAATTTAAAACAATCAAACCTGGAGTATTCACTTCCAGTGTGTTGTTCCTATGAATTCACACACACTTGTAAACTTGTCCTTGAATGATCTTCACTTCATGCAATCCTCAGATTTGTACTCACAACTATGATTACTACCACTTGTTCTGCACTTGAATTGTCCTCTTCAATTTTGACTTAGCTCATCTTGCCATATGCCACGTTGATCATAGATCTACAAATGTCACTGGAATCCTTGTCTTGTCTCTATTGCAACTTGCTCTCTGCAATTTGGATTTTTGGTCAAAACAGTCCTTGATATCCAAGTCTAGTCTCCTTGAATAGTGTGAGTGCTATAAGGTGCACTTATAACACACACAGTTAGAATTTGATGGAATATTTTGAGTTCATTCCTTATATGCAGGAGCTGTAAACCTGTATCGAAACAATACACATGCATTATCCTACCTGAACTCCCTGCAACCTTGTACTTTCTATATATGTCATCTTTCCTGTGAATAGGCTGGCTATAATAGTCTTATACCAACCCTCCTTTGCTTCCCCAAAAACTTCCCCAATGGTTGACAAAGTTTGTTGAACTATGGATGACTCTAATGATGGACAATGGCTGAGTGTCATGGTATCCTTTTTTCCCTTCAAACTATCCTCTCTATGCACAAGCCTTTTCCCACAGCCCTCGACCTACTACAAGGGACTTACATAACCTTTAACACTCCACATTCTACCCAAAATAGGGAATACAATGCTCTTCTATTTCCCTAGGACTGAGGTAACCCTTACGCAAGATCTGTGTCCTATACTTTATTTGAGTGCGGTTGAGTCCTTTAGCCTACAGATTGAGTTCTGCTACTAACCAAGGCTAACAACCCTCCAAATCTACGGTTTGCTACAACAAGAACATGCCTAGAAACCTTCACTTTATTGCCCACAAAACTTATCTCTGCTAGTAGCCTCGACCCGATCCTCCTCCTCATGTAGGTCTATTGTTTTGTCTTTTTAATTGTGGTTTTCCTTTAAGAAAAGGGACCTACAGCCAACTTAGAACGTCACCACATAATTTATAAAGGTCTAACCCTTCTCTACTAGAAACCTCAACCTTCCACGACCTTCCTTTATCAATGTGCAATGGTCATCTTCAGGACCCGCTCTGATAGCATGTTGATTTTATGGTAAGCTAATGCAATTTTTATTTTCTTACTGTTTAACATAAACTGAACCATAACCATTTTGCAACAACACAATGGTTGCAATAAACCAAGATCACAAGAAGAATAACTATGCACAAGAACACAAGAAGTATCATGGGAAACCCTTCTCAACAAGGGAATACAACCCAACCAATCCTTTTCTATATTCTCAAGAGAAAGACTTCCCACACCATAACCAAACCTAGCACACAAGAGGGTGTTGCAATTTTCATAATTCCAGACCACAACTTCTGAAATCATGAGATGACATAATGATAAGTGTGTTTACTCAATGGGGATTCACCTTTATTTATACAAGACTTATCACATCAAATGATGTGTCTATTGGCACAATAGGGCGGACCTTAATAACTCAAAATATAATTAATAATTACCATATTAATTATCTTTTACTTTATGGTGGGGCCGACCTATACCCTTTACATCATAGTTAGGGTTATAGGTAACTCTGATTCTTAGACAATATAGAAATGGATCTCATACACCCACTAGTGATAAACCACTAGGGGCATGTCCACCTATGCTCAGCCACAGGGATGTCCAAGTCAATAGATCTCTATCTCACTGCGTCTCATAGGAGAATCATCTGGACACACACTAACTAGTGCTCAACCACTAGGATCATGTCCATCTGTGCTCATCCACAGTAATGTCCTACTCAACATATCTCTATCTCACTACGCCTCACAAGAGAATAATATGTAGTATCGCATCGTTTCAACTCTCTACACAGAGGAGAACAGTAAACCCATCACATGGGCTCCTTCACCCCTCATAGGGGTACACATCATTTCATCTTCGTCTCAGAGAGAACGACACACCCAACTCATGGGCATATTTGCTTCACAGGGGAACATAACGTTCCATATCTGTCTCAGAGAGGAACGACACACCCATCTCATGGGCACACCCAACTCATGGGATTCCTCACACTAGACAGGGTCACACAAAGTTCCATATCCATCTCAGAGAGGAACTACACACCCATTTCATGGGAACACCCAAATCATGGGATTCCTCACCCCACACATGGGCACACAACGTTCCATCTCCGTCTCAGAGAGGAACAACACACCCATATCATGGGAACAAAAAACTTATGGGCTCTCTCATAGGAAAACGCATTCAGTCTATGACCTGGAGGATGTCTCACACAACTATAATCATCAACACATTAAGGAATGATGATGGAAGAAGAATCTAGTATAATTGTTCAGGGAGTGGAGGTAGATACATTTGAAGAGAAGATCAAAGAAGTGAAAGAACCAAAAACATGTTTCATGGTGAAGAATGATTTGGGGGTTGAGTATATGAGCATCGATATGGTCAAGAATTTTACAAACGTCTAGCATTCACTACGATCAACAGTGGGGATTGGATTTCAAATCTGAAGTCACTCGGCCAATAATAGGTAACTTGCACCCGGAAGATCTGATGGTTGACATTCATCGTGATTGATGATGCAAATTCACTTTAAAACTAAATATGCTCACATGATAACTAAAAGGTTTGGGCCAAAGGTTCTAATGATAGTGAATGATCTAATCAAACGATATTTTCAAGGTCCAAGAAAGTGTTGGGTTTGTTAGCAACAGTCACTTCCATAGTAAACAAGGATGCAAGTGTCTTACTCAATAAATGCATATTTCTTTTGTATACATTTCTCAATAATTTGAACCATGAATTCAAGGAAATATCAACCATTCTAGGAGATGATATCTCAAATTAATGGGAAACAACTTCATCACTCAGCTACCGATCAAGTGCCACAAAGCCTCAAAGTTTCTAGTTTTGGGTTTCTTGAGATACAACTGTCAACTAAAAGGGATATTTTCAACCTTGCACTATTTGTTGAACTATTTATCAAAGTGTACATGAATTGGTTTATTTCATGTACTAATTCTCATATTCATGTGTTTTACTTATAGGTATGATGATGACCATGTTGGTTCCAGATAGCAACAAAGACAAAGCAAGAGGGTGATTTCTAGGTCCAGTGTGTGTGCATATTGGACCGGAAGATCAAAATGATTTTTGATGAATTTTGAAGAACTCTTATTGTACATGCGTATATAGATGCACTGAGGACAGTGCATAAATAAGGGGGAGGGGAATGTAATACCCCGTATTAATCCTCAGATTGTAAATATATTGTTCATATACTTAGGTTTGTGAGTTGATATGTTTGGGTTAAAGTGCCTGCATATGATACTTAGGTTGGTGAGCCGATATGTTTGGGTTGGAGTGCCTGTAAATATGATCAAAGTCCAAGGAGCCTATATTATATATTGTACATATGCACTAATTAATGAAAAAATAACACCACCGCTTCATACCAAGGGATGAAAAGAGTATGGGGGTCTAAGACTCCATGAGTGGAAAAAGGGGCTAAAGGATAGGTAAAAGGGGCTAAGCCAAATATAATATAAGAATGCTCTAAGCCTTTATGCATGTTTTATAACTTAAGAACCTATGTAGTGAAAAAGAGGGGCCCATGAGTGCCATGTGTCAAAAAGGGCACATGCTTGTTTAAAGGAGGAATTTAGTATAATTTTTCGTTCCATTCATTCTATTTTCTGGCCATTTTGACTACATGAGTTTCTCTGGGGGAGATGGTGACCCAGATTACGGGGTTTACCCGTGGATCTTGAGTGTATCTGGGTTTTTGTACACTTATCCTTGGGTTTCCTTGGAGAAGGGTAGAGTCTTGGAGGGAGAAGTGAGGGAATAGGTTCCCTGGTGTGAGGCTTGGAGGGTACTTGGATACCTATGAGGGCAGATGGAAATCCTGGAGCCACAATTCTCTGAGACTTCATGGATGGCCTGTGCTAGAGCCCTGGAAGGGTAGTGGTGCAACCCGAGGGACCACAGTGCAGAGAAGGGAGCACACTACCTTAGGTTGTGTAGGCTGATGAGGAACAAGAGAATATAGGTTGTGTTATTGCACAAGTTGTAGGTTTGGAAAATCCTGACCCAACTACCAAGTGGATAAAACTTGAGGGACACTATACCCAATGTCACCTCGATATAGGTCTTGTGCTTCAAAGGTGACTAGGTTACTCTAAGGAGGAGATCCTGGTGACCCTAGGGGGAATGAGGTGTGAAAATGGAAGTGGAAAGAGTGAGGCCCATAAAGGTCAATGTTCTATATATAAAGTTGAAGTTTAAGATGAGTCTTAAGTGATTTTGAGGTTTCCAAATCCTTGGATGAATTGCCGAGAAGTTGGTACCTACCCGAGACACAAGGAAAACCACTTTGCAATGTAATATGTTAGTTGGATCAGCATGTTAGGATTTATTTCCCTAATTTGCAGCAATAAATGATAGTATATATCAGCGGTAAAACAAGTACTAAAGCTGCTAGAAAGATTGCTAAAAGTCAAATGAAATATGCTTGAAACAAAGTAGGTAATCACTAGAGAATTTCATGATCTATAGCATGGGACTTTAGTAATGGATTATGGCTGTCATAAAAGATGTATGAAAAAGTATTTTTCAGCCATATGGATGTATAAAACATGTTGTGAAAACAATGAATTTAGCCACTAAAACTTGCAAATAAACCATTCAATTTTTTTATTAAAATAAGTAGGATAAATTGGCAAATTCTTAGCAACTTTTGACGGTGAAAATACAAGTTATGAGTGACTTTAGGTTAGGGTTTTTGTAGTGAAATTACTAGCCTTATGGATGTATAAAACCAAGACTTATTGCAGAAAACTTACCCAATCAAATCAACGCCTAGTTAGCTCAATAGGTGTGCCTAGGTTAGTAGAAGGTTAGGGCAGATTTTTAGGCCTAGTCTAGGGTTAGTTTAGGAGATAATAAGGGTTAGTAGGCTAGGGTTAGAGCAGCCCTAATGGATGTAGATTAGTTTCACTACAGAAAAAATAAATTGTGGTTGGAAGGGGATGCGTCAATGAGGCAAGGTAGTTGAAGGCCAAGGGAAAAAAACTCAAGTGAGAGAAGACCGATACTTGAAACTTTCATGTTTTCCAATGCAACAATTTATATCTCCAATGTAATATTAGTGCCTTTAGTTATGGGTTAATGGGGTCTTAAAGAAATAGATAGGACTACTAAACCCTTGGGGGTGTAAATCCTCTTACTTCCCAAGGTAAGTAACCTAGCTAGGGTTTGAAATTGAGGGGTGTAAATCCTCTTACTTCCTCAACAAAACCCTTGCAAATAATTTATAAGCTTGATGATTATGGTGGAAACTAGGATAGGGGTGTATATCCTTATACTTCCTATCTAGCCTTAGCCAAAAACAACCTTAAATTGAATTACCAATGATAATAACAAAGTAAATAACCATACCAATCCAAGAAAATCCTTTAACATGCCAATGTAAACCACCTATAAGTGACCTCTAAGAGATAGTGCATCATCATCATCATCATCATCATCATCAATCATAACCAAAAGACATTATCCATAGCACAAGAGGCAAAATAATCTAAGTGTAGCGAAAATTTAAGTCCAAGTACTTCTCACAAGAGGGAGAGTTATGTTTAAATGAGATCTTATGATCTCTTATTTATACAAAATGCTACTAAGATAGTTTGTCCACATAACTTAGTGTAAAACACAATACTATGGGTCAAAAACCCTAATCTTTCCCCTTTTACAAAATAATATTAAACAATTCACTTAAATTCTACTTTTACACCAAAAGAAACCCTAATTTAGAAAGACATCACCCCTTTAGGGGATGTTTTGGCACTAGGAGCAAGTTGTTGTGGATGGAGGAGTGTAGCAAGGATTCCCAAAGACACATGTCAAGCATTCAAATCACTTCCTTCATGGTTAAGGCCTCAAACTCCTCAAAACTTCCTTTTGCCAATGCATATCAACCTCACCACCAAACCCTAACCCCCCTAGGTGACATCATGCCTCTAAAGGTGACGTTTTTCCTCTCGTAGGAAACAATTTTGGCATGTGAGGGATATGTTATGTCGTCCAAGTCATATTCTAGGCCTCCAAGGCTTCATCTCTCTCATTTGGCATGCAGGCCATTGGAATCCACCCGTGGGCTTCAAGCCCCATGGAATCCCAAGCTAGGCGTGTTCCTCCAAAGTTGTCCACCAACTAGGTCATGCAAAGACAAATAAGCACACACTCCAAGGATATCAAGTCATAGAATCATGATAAGTAAATCAAATCAATAAATGAGCCACCTAAGCATGTGCATCAAAGATTACCCTGTCAAACAATTAAGTGCTCAAAGACATTATATGACTTGTCAAGCTTGAATATGGGAGGGTTGGCAAGGTGTCCTATTGGGTATATATTTCCCTAGGTCAAGGAGAGTTTCCAAGAGATCCTTATCTAAATCCATGTAAAGTGGGTGAAGTGGTTATGGTCAAGATTCAATGGGCATGGGGTTCATGACATACAAGGGGTTGTAGTGTCTCATTCATGGATGCCTTTGTAGAGAGTGTGTGGTACTTTCGTTTGCAATGCAATTTTTCCAATCCCATTGTTTTTCGATTCTTTGTTTCTTTCATAATTTAAGGACAAGTTGAAGGCCACTGCCCTGGCATGGTGTCCAGATAATGATAGTCTCACCCACAAATACCTAGCGGAAATTATAAGGTTGGCTCGTGATGAGACCCCCTTTCTTTCATCCATGCAACTGAGAGCCATTACCCTAGCTTGGTGACCAGATGATGGTAATGTCATACCAATATATATCTATGAACATGATAGGCTGGCTCTTGATGAGACCTCCTATCCTCCAACTAACCCTTTAATCATTTTTAATTATTATTCTTGTGGGTCCCCTTTTTCTTATAGATAAGTGTTTCATTGCTTTCTTGGGTGATCCATGGGAGAAACATCTAGAAGGTTTATATGTAGGATTTATATTTTACCCAACATCAATCCCTTTGGGACTTCAACCCCTTCTTCCCATAGAATGAGGGACAACCCCTCCTTGGGTCAATACACCTTAATATCCCAAGAGACAAGGAAATGGGGGGAAATAGAGATGGAAAGTGGCAAGTATGGTCAAGAATGATATGATGGCTCTTCAAGGGAGTTCCTATTAGAAAAACCATCCCCAAGGAAGACCACTTATGAGGGAACAAAGTCAACCACCAAGGTGAAGTAAGTAAAAATGCATAATGTCCAAGCATATATAATGAAATCTAAAGCAGTATAAGATACAACATACTCAAATGCCTCAAATATTGAAATGATACTCACCATAATACCTTAATTGTACCTCATGGAGCAAGACCCATTGCCTCTCAGAAGCCAATTGGTGTGGTGGATTCCATCTGAAAGTATACGACCTATGTGGTGGTGAGAAGGGTCTTCATTTGTGCAAAATGATACTGCTAGTCATGTAGTCTCTCGACTCTCCATATTTGCAACCCAAGGGCCTCGAGACATAATCTCCTTAGTTATCCCACAAAATGGGGATAATAGGTTGGAGTGTTTCTGAGGTTTGGTACCTTGGCCTAGACCTTGTTGGTACTTGTTAGAATTTAAGGGCAAAAACAGTAGCTAGCTAGAACATAAATATTTTTATTTTAATTTCCAAAATTAGCTACTGTAATTTAGGATCAACAAGACATTAAAAATTCTGATGCATAATATAATAACATAAATAAGTAAGTAGAATAACATAGACTTAAATATTACCTTGACTAAAAAAAAGAACAAAATTGCCTGATATGTTGTTGTTACCTTCCTCAATGTATGCTCAGAAACGCTTAATGGATCATGGATCAAACCCTCAGGTTAGATATCATCATGATCATATGGACATCGCCAAGAATAAATTTTAGGATACTAAACTAGAAAATAAATTAGTAGGATACGAATCTAAGGATCATGCCGATGTCAAGTAATAGGGCTGAAAGAAAAACAACTCTGTTCAACCTAGGGATAAAAAGAACAAAAACCCCAAACAACCTTAACACTTTCAACCTTGTTGACCCCAAAATCTCACCTTTGAGATTTGGATGGTTAAAGGGCTAGTCTCTCCTTTCAGGTTGGCATTCAAAGGTTCTTCTTGATAGCACATGACCATCATTCAAAGGTCTCTAGGCACAGTGATTCTTGTTCTTGTCATTTGGAGGATGGTTTCTTACATGTGTTGAGTTCATAGCTTGTTTAAGTGATTTCTAAGTTATTATAGGATGAGATTTCAGTTCCAGGATTGAGTATGAGAGACTTGCAACATTATGGGACACTTCTTTCCCATGAGAATCTTATTGACCCCTCACATAAGTTATTTCACATCATATTCTTACTCCTTGTCCAATTATGCTTCCAATGATTATAAACTTGATGGTATTTGGACAACCTGCTTTTTGGATGATGAGGTGGCATAGGTGATGACATGGCAGGGTGAGGTGGCAACCCATGTGGGGCCCACACACCTAAATACGGGTCCTTTTCCTCCTAAAACTGAGCCCACTAAGGCACCCAACACT
Organism: Picea engelmannii; assembly: GCA_009831015.1. Lineage (NCBI taxonomy): Eukaryota > Viridiplantae > Streptophyta > Pinopsida > Pinales > Pinaceae > Picea > Picea engelmannii. The sequence continues at coordinate 5,636 of ML814745.1, read as the reverse complement.
TGCTAAATGAAAATTGGATAAAATAAAGAAGTTTCCCAAAGTCATAAAGCATTCTAAAGCAAGTCAAAAATTCAAACTGGGTGAGTTGTCTCCTTTCTATTTTAGGTTTAGCTTTTAGCCTTTAACTTTTATCTTTTTCCTTTCCCAACTTTCCACTTTTCCTGCTTTATCTTTTGCTTTAGATTTCCACTTTTTCCCTTTCATAGCTTTCCACTTTTCCTGCTTTAGCTTTCCACTTTTTCCTTTTCTCCCTTTTTCTTCCATCCTATCACTCATGCGCCTTATTTCTCTCCATGAGGTGCGCCCCTCTTACCTTTTTAGCCACAACTTCTCCATACCTAACCAGTTTTGACCCAATCGACCTCCATTCTACTCCAAATAACCCCCATATTTGGCCAGATTGCTTGGGAAAGGTGTGCTCAGCTAGTTTTAGTAGGTTTTCATATAGTGACACATGGAATATGGACAAATTGACACACGGGCATTACATATTGGACAAATTTTGGCCCAGTTTGGAAACATCAAGGCGAATTATTCATGCAGTTAACTAGATATGCAACATGCTTCCACAGTTTACAATTTGATCACTCTCGTGCAAGAGCATTACTACTCTCTCATTCTAGCTTCAGATTCTCAGACTCTTGGAGATCATTGTAACAGTTCATGGATTTTCCCTGTGATGGATCCATTCCTCTGATTTGACATGAATAAAGAGTCTTATGTGTTAATTTTGGCCTAGATTCTTGTTGTTGCATTGGATTTCTAACAAATTGCAAGTTTCTTGAAGCTCATCCTTCATTGGGGGTCGATTTGGCACCATTGGAGTGTTCTTTTCTTGCTGATTTATTTCTTTTTTCATTCTATTGGTCCACTCTTCTTAGGGTTTTCCACTAAAATTTACCTAAAATTATTTTTTTATGCAAGTTTTGGGTGAGGTTATCTAACCCTCATTCCAAAACCATTTTGTGCTTGCTGATTTGTGTTTTTGCAGGTCAGATTTTATCCATCAAGAAACATGCCCTATGGTAGCCTCCCTTTTGTTGGCATGCACCAGCCCAAAATGAGAGGGGTGTTATCATTCGTGACCTTAGGATGCACCCATGAATTTGTTGATTAAGCTTGGTTGTCATTGATTTCAACCCTTGAAGAAAGCCCCATAGCACAAAGGTTTGGGTAATGGACCCAATATTGTTTGATGTAAATATGACTCATTATTGTTTTTTCATGGTTGATAAGAAGTAAATATGGATGAACTCCAAAGT
>ML814744.1:134633-152840 GCA_009831015.1 Picea engelmannii | reverse complement strand
CTATATTGCCGGAAAAAAAATATCCGGCCGACCAAATTTCTACACGCAAATCGAGGGTGCGGTTATTGCCCCGTTCGATTTGACGTTTATGTTTTCGGCCGAAAAATAGTTCGGCCAAAAATAATATCTTTCGGCCGAAAAAAGATATTAGTTCGGTCGAAAAAAGGTTTTTCGAAATTTCGGAAACCAAATTGTCACGAAAGTGTAACCCACCTTCGTGATTTCACCCCCATGTCTCCCACTCTCGAGGCTTCCTGCAAATTGTGAACAACAATTATTTTTTTTGCAATTAAACGTGGACAGTTCCTCCTCAGATGAGGCTCTCCACACTCCTAGCACTTTAATGGCTCGCGGGAGTTGTCCCCAAACTTCTTCGTTTCCATTTTTACCATTTTACCACTACCTTGCATATTCAGATGATTCGAGTGAAAATCCTTCCTTGGGAAACTTTTTGTTGTATTCTGATAAGGAGTTGGATAGTATCCCTTCTTTTGCTGGTGCATTCCATCTTTATTCTTATCCTTCTAGGTCTCGGGAAACTCTGCCCATTGTTTATACTGGTCATATCACATTCGTTCCTTTCCGAATGCCTCACTCAAGGATTTGGGGTTGTCAAACTCAATTTTGTCTTGCTAAGCCTGTGGTAAACAACTTAAGAATCATTGGATTTTTACCTTGTCCTCTCGAATGTATGGTACAAACCTTAATAGTTCTAGAAATTTATTTATAAGGTCCTCCATCATCATTTGTCTGAGTCGTAACTCATAAAATTCTTTCATCTTCCTTTAATAATATCTTTCAAAAAGGTATTGTTTCTTAAAATACTTCTTAAAGTTGTACCATTCCAACTGTTTCTCCTTTAAGCCCTTGGCCAATTCTAGGTCCTGCCACCAAATGTTGGCCTTCCCCTTCAGATTGTAGATGGCCATTCTGACCTTCATGCTGCTGGAATAGTTGTAGATTCGAAAGTATTTTTTGATGTTGAACAACCATGCCTCGACTTCTTGTCCTATCCTGGATTCTCCATCAAAAGTAGCAGGTTTAATCTTTTTAAATTCTTCTTCAAGGTGGTCTGTTTGTTTTCTTTTTCTGTTTGGCATGGTTTTTTCTTCAGTTGAAGGTGTCCCTTCAGACGAATTGTCTCATTTTTCTGTTCTCGCACCATAATTCTTGGAGTCCCTTTTGTTGAACTCTTCCTCAAGGTTATAATCTTTTGGGATTTTCTTGGTTACTATACTACGCAACAAGACTTCATTTATCTCTTGTTGTTCATGCTGGGCCTTCTTCAATTTTTCATTGTCGGCCTTGAAAACCTGTAGTTCAATAATAAGGTTCCTCATTGTTTCCAGCACCTCTGTGGGTGAACTTCCATCACTATTTTGTCTCGGATCTCTAGGAGTTCCTTGCTTTGGATTTCCTTCCATCCTAATTTATTCACCTTCTTGAGATGCCATTATTCAACACAAAATAGAAAAGATTTTTGTTTGTAATCCACAAGATTTATTATTTCTTTTCATAAATCAGAATATATACTAAGAAATTAATGTGTCCATGTTCAGGCCCAATGCTGTAACTTTTGCTCTGATACCATATGTAATGGACCTCAAAAACTGTAAAAAAAAATTAAATGTTTGTACAATTATCCTTGCATAGTTTCAAGATTCAAGCAATTAAGTCTTCTCTTATAAAGCTCCAGTCTGAAAGCTTGTTAGATAACTTACTGTCGTTGAGTGTCTTTACTATGCACCTTAAAGCTTCCTACTCAATGATACAATAAGTGTATACTCCCCACTTCAATGTTTATTTAAAGTCCTGTAATTTTACCATTATTCTCTTATATGTTGATGCCTATAACACCAGCATAGACTTAACCATACAAGCGACTTTGGGATCTTATGGTCAAATCCCTACATAGACATATTACCATACGTTTGTGATACAAGCGACTTGTAAAAAAGGTATGTTACTTCTATACCTCTAATCGGGAGGAAGATTCTCCAACATTTCCTACTATGCTCCTACAGTTTATGAGAAATAACAAACAATTGAGTTTCGACGATTTTCTAATGATAGACACACAAAAAATAACAAAGGGGCCACGTTGTTTTGCCAAAAATTATGAAAAGGAGGGAAGATTGTGGACCCAACACTTCGGGGTTTCGGGGTTTGGGATTTTGCGAGTACAGAAGCTAAAACATCAACACACGCCAACTCCTAAAATTGCGAAAAGTGACCAACACTTCAGGATTTCGGAGTTCAGGATTTTGCGAGTATAGAAGCCAAACATCACACACAAAAACTCCCGAAATTGCAAAAAGTGACTAGCACTTCAGGATTTTGGAGTTCGGGGTTTCGCGAGTACAGAAGCCAAACATCACACACAACAACTCCCAAAATTGCGAAAAGTGACTATCACTTCAGGATTTCACAAGTTATGGTGTCCAAACATCAACATAAATAAACTTCTGAAATGCGAAAAAGGAAAGGTGAGACCTGCTTTTCGAGATTTCGGGGTTCATAACTTCACGAGTTCCAGTGTTCAACATCAATATAAATAAACTTCTGAAATTCGAAAAAGGAAAGGTGAGACATGCATTTCAGGATTTCGAGGTTCAGAGTTTCATGGTTTTCATAGCCAAACATCCAACATAAAACAATTCCTGAATTGTGAAAAAGAAAGGAACTAACATTTTGGTATTTCAGGGTTCGGGGTTTCAAAAACCAAACAACAACACACAACCACTCCTGAATTCTGAAAAGGTGAAAGGATGTGGGACTAACACTTCAGGATTTCGGGATTCGGGGTTTCGAGGTTTCCAATGCCAAACAACAACACACAATAAATCTCAAATTATGAAAGGTGAAAGGGTGTGGGACCAACACTTCGGGATTTCAGGATTCGGGGTTTCGGGGTTTGGAAAAGTAAGGGAACTTCGCATAAATGTAACCAGCAAGTCCCAAATGCCGAAATTCACATTATTTTCATAATTATAAGATTTTTCCTTGTATTGGTATTCTTACTTTCGTTATGTGAAACAATAGGTGTATAAGGATTCAATATCTGTTTACCTATCAGAATTCCAAAAATCAAACTTCTGAGTTTTATACACATATAATCTATAAAAGGGGTACAATAGGGTAACAGTTTATGTAAAAGGTAAATCCTATTATGTTCACTTAGAGAATGTTCTAATCAATGCATTAAACATCAACAGTACTAGATCTGTACATCTAGGTAAATACAGGAATAAGAATATCATTCCCTCAGAGTTTGGTAATTATAATTGATGTTCTGAGGGATCTGAGTTTGGTTTCCTAGGGTTTTAACCACAAAGAGGACCTTCCCTATTGACGTTAATTCCCTCCTTTCCTTACTTACTTATAGAAATATAAATTATAGGTGCATCCATCTAGCATTTTACTCACAGGAGGAACAATTTCTAGAGTTTGGATGTTTATTACGAACTTCGCAACAACAGATAGATTATAACTACAAAAGGTCTTCATCTTCCACAACAAATAACTGTAATTTTAGTAGATAGATGTGGATATTCCAGCAGACGTATTACAACTATATGTATACATATCTCCTTCACATATTTTCCTCATAACGAACAGAAAATGGGAATCATTTCAGTTCCATTTTAATCAAGTACAATGCATCAGAAAAATCATTCAGACACAGAATGAAAATTATTATAGTTTGGATTTAATATGACATCGTTAAAAACATTCGAATAGAAAATGGACATCATTACATTTCAGATCTAATTAGATATAATGCATTAGATATCAAATCATTAAAACAGAGAATGGAAACTATTTCAGTTCGGATGTAATAGATACATAACATTGGATAAACATAGCCATTGATAATAGAGAGGGGTAGATCAACATATACGAATCAAATCCATGGAACAACAAAGGGAACAACCACGTTCCTCTCAACCGTAGAACAAGGCAACCGAAACTACTTGCCTGATTCACCCCCTAGCCTAACCATGAATCTATGAGGGATAACTTGGAGACTCCTCAAAAATATTCTAAATTTTTTAGTGGTTATCCCCTTGCCTCACACTTTCTCGATAGTGCACATAACAGCAAGAGAGCTCACAATCCTTTCCCAACATACTTGGCAACGTCTTGCCTCCTCGCATATGCTATTTATCAATTTTTGCCCAGGTCTTTTTCCCTCCTTTGGGGATTTTCACATCTTTTCTTAATCCCTAATTTTTGCTGCCAGTGGCCAAATCTCTAATTTTCCACTTGTAGTAATCAGCCCAGAGGCAGTTCCAACATGTTCTCCACTCATGGAGTCATGATCAGCTGATTTTTAATATGGTTGTTCCATTTGTCCTCCTACAGTTAATATAAATATTGTGTTGTGATATAAGTTTCATAGTCAAATAGTTAGTTGAGTCCAAAAAAATCTCTACCCAACAGTCACAATAATTAAAAACAATTATTAAATTTGAAATTCAGAATTGCCATAAATGGAAAAAAATTTCCAGATTCAAATTTGCCAAAAACGGAAATAAATTTCCAGCACACAAAAATAAAAATATTTTATTTTTGGGGGATGTCACATGTAGCCTCCTTCTGGTTGTAGCCATAGAATTGGGGATTTATAGCTTCCCTCAGGTTGTAGCATGAGAAACTAGGGGGTTGGAGCCTCCTTCCAGTTGCAGCTGGAAAACAAAGGCAGTTGGTGCTTCCAATGAATATAATTCTTCAAGGCATATATGAAAAAGCATTCCATGGTTTTCTCTCAATTTGGGTTTCCACATAAAACACCAGTGTACTATGTATGTGTATGTTTGTTCATTTGTTCATTGCTTATTTACTCTGCAGTTAGTGGATGATAATGCTTCATTGATATAACACTTGGATTATATGGTTAAAAATGACTAAACTGCTCTATTACTGATTCACCCCCCCTCTCAGTAATCCAACAATTGGTATCAGAGAAGGTTCATTCAGAAATCATTTTAACCACTGAAAGGTAGATCATGGAGAGTACAAACTCATATAAAAATGGAATACCACAGTTTGATGGACATAAGTATGATTTTTTGAGCGTAAGGATGAGGACATATATATAGACACAGAGATTTCAAGTTTGGCAATCAATTGTAGATGGATACACAACACCAATAGTTACACTAACAAATGACAAAGCAATAAAACTCGGTGAGAATAATTCCAAAGCCACAAATGCACTTTTGAATGGTCTTAGTGATACGGTATTCACCAAAGTTGCACACTGTAAATCAGCTAAAGAGATTTGGGACAAGCTTCAAAATATTTATGAAGGAGATACAAAAGTCAAAGCAACAAAGCTTTAGACTTACAGAGGTCAGTTCGAACAACTAAAAATGAAGGAAGATGAAGATATCGCATCTTACTTCTTACGAGTCAATGAAACAGTGAATGTAATCATAGGATTGGGAGAAGAAACTGAAGAATATGTAATTGTTCAAAAGATACTAAGATATCTTCCTATGAGATTCAACCCTAAGATATCAGGACTAGAAGAAAGATCAGATATGGACTCAATAAGAATGGATGAACTGCATGGAAACTTCACAGCATATGAAATGAGAACCGAGCAAGAAAATTTAGATGTAAAAGAAACATCCTTCAAGTCACCCGAAAGATCAAAGAAAAAGAAAAAGGAACAAGAAGAATATAGCAGTAGTAGTGATGCCTCGGAAGATAATGAAGAAGTGGCCAACTTTGTCAAAAGACTGAACAAGGGAACCAATGGTAGGTATAGAGGTAAGCTCCCTTTAATTTGTTTTAATTCTGATGGTATTGGTCATTTTGCTAACAATTATCCTCATAAGAAAAAGAGAAATGATGAAGGTTACTCAAAAGGAAAACACACATATAAAAGAAAAAGAACTACTAATAAAGTCTTCAATAAAAGATTATACATCAAAGGAGACATCTCATCATCAGATGAAGATTAAGTCAGTGACAATGAGACAGAAAGAATTATATTCATGGCAGTAAAAAACTCTGACAAATAAGACTCCGAAGAAGAATATGAAAAAGATGAAGAAGAATGTGAATAATTCGAAGAAGACATTGAAGAGGCCGAAGTTGACTATCAAGAAAAATTAATGTGTTCCATAGAATTTATCAGAAGAAAAACAAGAAAAACAAGAAACTACAAGCAGGACTAGACAAGAAAAATGACACTAGAGAACTAGAACAAATGATCACAAAATTGCAGGTTCAAATAGAAGAAGATAAAGGAATTGAAGAAGCACTCAAATAACAACTAGAAGAAAAGGACGAGATCATTGGAAACTTGGACGGAGAGGTTGTCACACTAAGAAAGGATATTCAAAAGAAAAATATGTAGAATAACTCAAAATTTTTGGATGACATTATCAACAGTAAAAAATCTCATCTTGACAAGTTCATACTTAGATACAATCATATAGAAAAAGGATCAAGCTCTAAAAGAACAGAGCAAGAAACAAATCCAAAGAGCTATGCAGAAACAAACAAATAGGATATGAAGATATACAAGGAAGATTACAGGGACATTCCTCCACCAAGAAGATTCAGATTTCAGAACCAACAACAGACAGATAGGCCTCAAGAATAAGAAGTATTCATAAGAGAACCTCCTTTCATGAGATCTTCAACTACCAGATTTCAAACTATATTTTTTGGTTTATGTTATGCATGTAATAATTTTGGACATAAAGTTGTGAATTGCAGAGCTAACAATAGGAACGGTAAAAACTTTGAGAGTTATACACAAAGGGATTATTCAAGGATACCTAGTGACACACAAACAATAAGTTACAACAGGTTTCAATCTTTGATCATTGAAGTGGAATGTTACAAATGTAACAATTTTGGACACATGGCTAAGGATTGCAGAATGACAGTCCCTCATAAAGAACCTCAACAGAATAACAACAGTCACATACAAGAACCTCAGAAAACGACATGGACAAGAAAGCAAGATCAGTATACCAATGAAGAATGCACACTCTCTCTACAAGATAATCAGAAGAAACACGATTGGTATGTTGGCAGTGTATGTTAAAAACACATGACAGGTGATAAAGACAAATTTCTTACATTACGAAATGAAAAAAATGGACCAGTCTCATTCGGAAATGATAATTCATCCAAAATCATTGGAGAAGGCACAATCTGAATTGGGAGCAAGAATGAAAAGGAACAAAATGTTCTATTGGTAGAATATATGAAATATAATCTTCTAAGTGTGAGTGAAATGTGTGACCAAGGTCATAAACTTACTTTTGATTAAGAAAAGTGAGAGATAAGAAAAGAACCACAAAGAAAGTTTTCAAGAAAAGATTATGCACCAAAGAAGACATCTCATCATCATATGAATATGAAGTCAATGATAGTGAGATAGAAAGAGTTCTATTCATGGCAGTAGAAGAATGTGATAAAGAAAACTCTGAAGAAGAATATGAGGAGACCGAAGAAGAATATGAAGAGGCAGAAGTTTACTACCGATAAGAATTTTTGTGTGACATAGAAGTTATCAGAAGAGAAAATAAGAAAAACAAGAAACTACAAGTAGAACTAGACAAGAAAGAAGACACTCAAGAACTAGAACAAATGATCACAAATTTGAAGGTTTGAATTGAAGAAGATAAAAGAATTGAAGAATCATTCAAAGAACAACTAGAAGGAAGAGACAATATCATTGGAAATTTGGAAGTAGAAATTTTTACATTAAGAAAGGATATTCAAAAGACAAATATGCAAAACAACTCCAAAGTTTTGAATTACATTATCAACAGTAAAAAAAATCATCATGACAAGTCTGGACTTGGATACAATCAGACAAAAAATGGATCAATCTCCAAAACAACAGAACAAGAAACATATCCAAAAAGATATGCAGAAACAATCAAAGGGGATAGGAAGGTACACAAAGAATAAGGACACTCCTTCACCAAGAAGATTCAGATTTCATAATCAATGATCGACAAAAATAGATAGGCCTTAGGAAGAAGAAGGATTCATAAGAGTACCTCATTTAAGAAGATCTTCAACTCCTAGGTATCAAACTATTTTTTTTGGTTTAGGTTATGCATGTAATAATTTTGGAAATAAAGTTGTGAGTTGTAGAGCTAACAACARGAACATAAACAACTTCAAAAGTCATACACAAAAGGGTTRTCCAAGAAGGCYTAGTGAAAYAYAGAGAMGAAGTTACAACARGTTTGAATCTTTGAGCRCTGAAGTGGAATGCTACAAATGTAACAACTTTTGACACATGGCCAAAGATTTCAGAATCACAGTCCCTCCTASAGAACCACARCAGAAGAACAACAGTCACATACATGAACYTCATAAAAGGACATGGATAAGAAAGCAGAATTGGTATAGCAATGAAGAATTCAAACTCGCTCTATAAGCTAAGCATAAGAAACGCAGTTGGTATGTTGACAATGGTTGTTCAAAACACATGACGGGTGATAGGTAGATGTTTCTTACATTAATAAAGGAAAGAGATGGATCGGTCTCCTTCAAAAACGATGATTCAACTAAAATCATTGGAAAAGGTACAGTCATAATTGGGAACAAGAATACCAAGGAAACAAATGTTCTACTAGTAGAAGATATGAAACATAATATTCTAAGTGTGAGTCAAATGTTTTACCAAGGTCATAAATTTACTTTCGATTCATAAAACTGCGAAAGAAGAAAATAAGGTTCAGGGAAATTGATCGGTACATCTACAAGAACTTCAAACAACATATATGTGTTAAGTGAAATTGGAAATGGAAAGTGTTGTATAGGAAAGGAATATGAAAGTTAGCTATGGCATAGAATAATGGGTCACATGCATTTTGATAACCTTGTCAAATTCAAAAAAAGAGAAGCAGTCAGAGAAATGCCCCAGATCACGAAACTAGCCAACACTTTATGCAAGCGTTGTCAGCAAGGAATGCAAACAAAGACCAGGTATAAATCAAAGGAATATTCAACAACAAGACCATTGGAAATTATGCACATTGATCTATTTGGACCAACTACAACAAAGGGCTTAAAAGGAGAAAAATACTTTATGTTATTAGTTGATGATTATACAAGAATGACTGTAGTTTTCTTTCTCAAGAACAAGTCAAAATCTTTTGAAAACTTCAAGATCTACAAGGAAATGGTTGAAAATGAGATGGATTCAAGAATCAAATGTTTGAGATCTGATAATGGAGCAGAGTTCACTTCAAAGGAATTTATGGACTATTGTAGAAGTCATGGAATAAAAAGGTAATTCTTCGTTGCTAGGACACCTCGACAGAATGGAGTTGTTGAAAGAAAGAACATGATAATACAAGAAATGGCTCGAACAATGCTAATGGATTTCAAATTGACAGATATATTTTGGACACAAGCAGTGCATACAACAGTTCACATTCAAAACAAAGTAATTCTCAGAAACAACACTGATAAAACTCCCTACGAGCTATGGAAAGGAAGACCAACAAATGTGAAGAACTTCATAGTTTTTGGAAGCAAATGCTACATCAAAAGAAAAGATGGCAGAATGGGAAAGTTTTACTCTCATGTGGAAAAATAAATAATTATTGGTTACTCAAGTACAAGGAATGTATACAAGTGTTGCAATCTAAGATTGAACAAAGTTGTGGAAAGCATCAATGTAACAATTGATGAAACAGGCAGACTAGAATCAAATGAAGAAGAAAACAAATCAATGGAACAACTTTTTGAAGAAGAAGATGAAAAAGAAGTATAAGAGGAAGATGAAGATAAAGAGAACCCGAGAGAAGAAGAGGAGCGAGTTCATAATGTATCTCCAAAGACACCTAGCAAATGAGTACAAAAGAATCATCCTTCTGATCAGATTATTGGAAACAAAGATGCAAGAGTTGAGACTAGAAGAAAAAACCGTTCACCAGAACAAACACACCTAGCACTCTTATCTACAATTGAACCAAACTATTTTGAAGAAACCAACAAGGATCAATTTTGGAATAAGGCCATGGATGAAGAATTGGATCAAATAGAGAAAAATGACACTTGGGAATTGGCTCGAAGACCAAAGAATAAGAATGTGATCAGCACAAAATGGGTTTCCAGAAATAAATTGAATGAAGATGGACACGTTACAAGGAACAAAGATATATTGGTATGTAAAGGATATGCACAGATTGAAAAAATCGACTTTGAAGAGACATTTTCCCCAGTTGCCAGAATGGAAGCAATTTGTTTACCTTTAGCTTCTGCATGCTCCAAAAATGTTAAAGTGTATCAGATGGACGTAAAATCATCTTTTCTGAATGTGGAACTTGAAGAAGAAGTATACATTGAACAACCAGAAGGATTTCAGTTGTTATGGAACATAGATTATGTATGTAAATTAAAGGAGGCCTTGTATGGTCTAAAACAGGCTCCTAGAGCATGGTACTCCAAACTGGATAAGTATCTGCAGAAGATAGGGTTCAGAAAAGGAAGTGCAGACAACAACCTCTACATCAAGGTAAGTCAAGGTAATATTTTATTAATTGAATTTTATGTTGATGATATTATTTTTGGTAGTGATGATGACATGTTAAGCCCAAAATTTGCAAAAGACATGAAGAATGAATTTGGAATTTCTTTACTTGGAGATCTATCTTTCTTTCAGGGACTTCAGATATGTCAAAGAAACCAAATAATTTTTATTTCTCAAACCAAGTATATCATATAAATGCTAAAGAGGTTTGGAATGGAAGATTGGAAACCAATTATTACTCCCATGCAAACCAGTTGTAAGTTGAGAAAAGATGATGATTTGAAGTCTACAGGTGAGAGGAAATACATGTCAATGATTAACAAACTACTATATGTGACAACATCCAGACCGGATTTAATGAAAGAAGTTGGACAGGTGGCACGCTTTCAAGCAACACCAAAGGAATCACATGTATTAGGAGTAAAGAGGGTTTTCATATATCTGAAAGGAATAGAAGAGTTTGGATTATGGTATCCAAAAGGAATCGATCTATCACTTATTTCCTATATAGATGCAGATTGGGCATGTTGTATTGATGACCGACGAACCACTAGTGGAGAAATGTTCTACTTAGGTGATTGTTTTGTATCATGGCTAAGAAAGAAACAATCATCAATATCTCTATCTACAGTCGATGTAGAGTATATTGCAACAACAACATGTTGTACACAGGTTCTTTGGATGAAACAAACTTTGACATATATACAGGTTGAGTATGATGATCCCATTCCAATATATTGTGATAATACAAGTGTCATCAGTATCTCAAAAAACTGGTGATGCACTCCAAGACGAAGCACATTCCAATCAAGTATCACTTTCTACGGGAACAGGTTGCAGAAAAAAACATCAGAGTTGAGTATGTGGGAACAAAAGAACAAGTGGCAGACATCTTTACAAAACCACTTCCACGGGAAGCCTTTGAATATCTTCGCCAAAGACTTGGAGTTATTTCTACTCCAAAATGAATTCTTTTTGAATGTTTTTTGAATGCTTATCTTATATGTCTTAGATGTACATGAGGAAGCACCATAAGAGGACAATTCAGTCAGGGGGAGCAGCCCCAGATCGAAATATATCTTTGCCATTGATGACAAAGGGGGAGAGATTTATCAGACGCAGTGGATAGAGGCATGGTTCCAGGGGGAGAAGATTTATCAGATGAACACGAAAGAGGGAAATTTATCAAATATAGAGGATAGAGGCATGGTTCTAGGCGGAGCATCAATGATATGATTTCAGTATTGCATCAGAGTGTTTCCATCAATGCCAAAGGGGGATATTGTTGATTAAGGTTGGTTGTCATTGATGTCAACCCTTGAAGAAAGCCCCACAAGACAAGGTTTTGGGTAATGGAACCAATATTGTTTGATATAATATGAATCATTATTGTCTTATCATGGTTGATAAGAAGTAAATATGGATGAACTCCAAAGTGGTCCCCTTATTGTGAAAGCCCTCATGGAAAGAACCTTTGTGGAGTAAGAGAACCCATGCTTAATTGTGGAATAATGAGATGAGGGAAAATGAATTTGTCAGGTAAACTATCCTAGATGTATAGTGATTTTCATTCCATTTCTTGTGGTATGTGGAACATCACATAACTCCTCACGGTTAGAGAGTTATTGCCATGAGAAGTTGGAGACCCCACGTTTGGGTAATGAACCCAAGTTTGTTTGATGGATAACAATATGATTTATGACATATTTTTCGATAATACTATTCTATATGGATAATACAAATCATTCCATTTCTGATGGTATGTGTAACGTCACATAACTCCACACGGTTTGAGAGTTATGGCCTTACGAAGTGGAGGACCCTCATATGTCATCTAGAAGCCCCAAAAGGTCAAAGTAGTCAAAGTGGTTTAAGATATTTTAAAAGGTAGATAATAAAGTGAAGTAATGAGTGTATTATAATTCAAATTGAATAAAAAATAACTTATTTCGATAATAAATTTAATGGAGAAATTAGAAGTGGGTTAACCCTAAAATAAAGAAAGTGGGGCCAGGTGACCTAGAAGATGTTTTTAAGGAAGCTACTTGGAGAGTATAAATAAGAGGCAAGGCTCTCTAATTTTAATCAAACTTGAGAATATTGAATATCTATAGGTGTCTGTGGTAACCAACGATATCTAAGCCGAAAATATGAGGGAAGGTGAAGAAAATAAGGCTAAAATGCAAAGAAGGATAAATTCTTTTAATGGTGCTTTCTAATGTATGTTATTTACAGGTCATCTCACCATTTTCGCTATAACTTTTTTTCTTTAATGATTCAGACCCTAACATTGCTATTCCATTGAGAAAACATATACAGGTAGTTGTGGTAAAAAATTCATCTTGTGGGTCATTTCATTTTTGGAGTTACACTCCGTGGAAAATTGGGTTTGTGGCTAGTCGTGAAACTAGTCAAAAACATGTGTTTTGAGTTAAAACGTCATAACGTCTTCATAACATATCCAAATTTAGTGAAACAACATTTTTTGATTAGGGTACATTCTGTAGTATGTTTTGTAATAGTTTCAGACTAATTAAACAAATATTTTGTGCGGGGCACACTCTACAAGGTCGCTCTTTAGAATAAGCTAGAATTCAACAAGGTATGCCATTTTTGCTATATGTCCTTTTCTGAGAGGTTCCCAGTAGTGACACCTAGAGGAATTGCATAAAAAATGTTGAAAAACATTTTGTATTAGTTTCATATCTTTATACATTACAGGTACAAAGTTATGATTACTTCAAGTTAGGGTTGTTGACTAATCCAAAACTAGGCATGTGAGATTGAAGAAAAGTTTGATGAAAATGCTAGTCTCTTGTTTTTAAATTTAAGGAAGGTTTGCAGGAATGTGATCATATACACCAGGTCTATTACAGAGCTACAAATAATATTTGGATGATGAAATTGATGAGGGCTTTTGGTTGACGTACATGTTGAGTAAATGATTGAGACAAGTAGTTGATGAGTTGGCACATACATGAGGTGTATAGTTGATGATGTTCGTACATATTGATGAGTCATAGTTGATGAGTAGTTGAAACATAATCGGTACATACTTGGTACATGGTTGGATGCATTTTTTTATGGTACAAGTTGATTACAGGTTATTTGGTACAAGTTGGTGAATGGTTAATGCACTTGTTTATGGTACATGTTGATTACAGGTTGAGGTACAAGTTGATCCATGGTTGATGCATGGTTCAGATTTATTTGTACAGGTTTACAATGGTATATGTCACAATGACAGGTTGACAGTGGTTCCATCACTCTACTTCTACTTCATGGTGGCAAGACGGGGCAAGCACAGGTGGTTGTAGCCGGAGAACATAGGGGGTTGTAGCCTCCTTCTGGTTGTAGCGAGAGAATTGGGGAGTTGGAGCTTCCCTCAGGTTGTATCTTGATAAACCAGGGGGTTGGAGCCTCCTTCCAGTTGCAGCTAGAAAATAAAGTAAGTTGGTGCTTGCAATGAATGTAATTATTCAAGACATATAAGAAAAAACATTATGTGATTTTCTCTAGATTTGGGTTTCCACGTAAAACACTCGTGTAATGTGTATGTGTATGTTTTTTCATTTGTTCATTGCTTATTTACTTTGTAGTTATTGAATGATAATGCTTCATTCCTATAAAACTTGGATTATATGGTTAAAAATGATTAAATTGCTCTATTATTGAGTCATCCCTCCTCTGAGTAGTCCAACAAACATAACCTATCTCTTTTATTATATTAGAAGATATTCTAAGTTACAATTATTGATTTTACTTCCTTTAACATTCTCCCTAATGAGTATCACCCTTATCATTTATGAATTTTATTTATAATCTTATTTACCAAGAAGTTATGCGCCAACACACATAATGTAACTAGTCTCATTATAACCATTATATAGCTGCTCACTAAGTAGTTCGTTTACCATTAATTCATAGTCCTTCCAAGCCAATACATAATCAATAAATTGTAATCATATTACTTTATGAAATAAATCAAGGAATATCGTGATATAAAAGAGATGCTAAAACTCACTTTTTATAAAAAAAATATATCTGTGTGATAAGGGAGAATAATATCACCGGTCGTCACTATATTATCTCTTATCTTCCAAACCACAAGGAAAAGCTTCTTCCATGAATAAAACTATTGAGATTAGAATGAGATAAAAATTTCCAAATGCACAACTTAAGAATGCACCCTTTTTGTACCCAGACTAAATGGCCTTCACTATGCATTAACAAGATTTCATAATTGCAAAAAGATTTAAGGAACAGGTAAAAGTCGTGGTATTCCAACCCTCGGTTGGTCTTAACAACCCGAATTAACTAGTATGACAGTTATAGTGAAATGTATATCTTATTAATACATCTATACATTGACTCTTAATTTCTAATTCATTGAGTTTCAAAGATTCTAAGAATCTATAATTATTCAACAATGCAAAGGACAGTTCCTTTATTGGGTATTGACTTAAATGAAACTCAACCCAAGAATACTACGAATAAAATTACAACCAAAGTTTGACCGTGAGAGAAGTTACGCATGTGTGAATATATCTTGGTTCCAGAGAAGTAATCCGCTTACTTTTAGCTTATGCATGCTCCAAAAATGTTAAAGTGTATCAGATGGACGTAAAATCATCTTTTTTGAATGGGAAAGTTGAAGAAGAAGTCTACATTGAACAACCAGAAGGATTTCAGTTGTCACTAAACACATACTATGTATGTAAATCAAAGAAGTCATTGTATGGTCTAAAATAGGATCCTAGATCATTGTACTCCAGACTCGATAAGTATCTACAACAAATAGGGTTCATAAAAGGAAGTGCGGACAATAACCTCTACATCAAGGTAAGTCAAGGTAATATTTTATTAATTGAAGTGTATGTTGATGATATTATTTTTGGCAGTGATGATGATAGGTTAAGCCCAAAATTTCCAAAACATGCATAATGAATTTGAAATGTCGTTACTTGAAGAATTATCCTTCTTTCTGGGACTTCAGATATGTCAAAGAAACCAAAGAATTTTTATTTCTCAAACCAAGTATATCATATAAATGCTAAAGAGGCTCGGAATGGAAGATTGCAAATCAATTATCACTCCCACGCAAACCGGTTGTAAGTTGAGCAAAGATTATGATTCGAAGTCTACAGACAAGAGGCAATACAGGTCAATGATTTACAGCCTACTATATGTGAAAACATCCAGACCATATATAATGAAAGCAATTCAACAGGTGACATGCTTTCAAGTAGTACCAAAGGAATCACATGTATTAGGAGTAAAGAGGATTTTCAGACATCTGAAAGGAGCAGAAGAGTTTGGATTATGGTATCCAAAAGGAAACGATCTATCATTTATTTCCTACACCGATGCATATTGGGTCGGTTGTATTGATGATCGATGAAGAACCAATGGAACACCATTCTACTTCGGTGATTGTTTGGTATCATGGCTAAGAAAGAAACAATCATCATTATCTCTATCTACAGCCAAGGCAGAGTATATTGCAACAACAACATGTTGTACATGAGTTCTTTGGATGAAACAAACTTTGACAGATTTACAGGTTCTGTATGATGATCCCATTCCAATATATTGTGATAGTACAAGTGTCATCAGTATCTCAAAAAACCCGGTGATGCACTCCAAGATGAAGCACATTCCAATCAAGTATCACTTTCTACGGGAACAGGTTGCCTAAAATAACATCAGAGTTGAGTATGTGGGCAAAAAAGAACAAGTGACAAACATCTTTACAAAACCACTTCCATGGGAAGCCTTTGAATATCTTCACCAAAGACTTGGAGTTATTTCTACTCCAAAATGAATTATTTTTTAATGTTTTTTTAATGCTTAGATTATATGCCTTAGATGTACATGAGGAAGAACCATAAGAGGACAGTTCAGTCAAGGGGAGTAGCCCCAGATGGAAAGATACCTTTTCCATTAATGACAAAGGGGGAGATATTTATCAGATGCAGAGGATAGAGCCATGGTTCCAGGGGGAACAGATTTATCAGATGCACAAAAAAGAGGAAAATTTATCAAATATAGAGGATAGAGGCATGGTTTCAGGGGGGGGTATTGTTGATTAAGGTTGGTTGTCATTGATGTCAACCCATGAAGAAAGCCCCACAACACAAAGGTTTGGGTAATGGACCCAATATTGTTTGATGTAAAAATGACTCATTATTGTCTTGTCATGGTTGATAAGAAGTAAATATGGATGAACTCCAAAGTGGTCCCTTGATGGTGAAAGCCCTCATGGGAAGACGCTTTGTGGAGTAAGAGAACCCATGCTTAATTGTGGAATAATGAGATGAGGGACAATTAATTTGATAGGTAAACTATCATAGATGTATAGTGCTTATCATTCCATTTTCGGTGGTATGTGGAACATCACATAACTCGTCATGGTTAGAGATTTATGGCCATGAGAAGTTGGAGACCCCAGGTTTGGGTAATGGACCAAAGTTTGTTTGATGGATAACAATATGATTTATGATATATTTTCAGATAATACTATTTTATATGGATAGTACATGTCATTCCATTTCTGGTGGTATGTGGAACGTCACATAATCCCTCACGGTTTGAGAGTTATGGCCTTACGAAGTTGGAGGACCCTCATATGTCATGTAGAAGCTCGAAAAGGTCAAAGTAGTCAAAGTGGTTTAAGAGATTTTAAAAGGTAAATAATAAAGTGAAGTAATGAGTGTAAATTATAATTCAAAGTGAATACAAAATAATTTATTTCAATAATAAATTTAATGGAGAAATTAGAAGTGGGTTAACCCTAAAATAAGGAAAGTGGGGCCAAGTGAGCTAGAAGATGTTTTTAAGGAAGCTACTTGGAGAGTATAAATAAAAGACAAGGCTCTCTCATTTTAACCACACTTGAGCATATTGAATATCTATAGGTGTCTAAGGTAACCAGGGCTATATAAGATGAAAATTTGAGGGAAGGTGAAGAAAATAAGGCCGAAATGAAAGGAAGGATACATTATTTTGATGATGCGTTCTAAGGTATGTTATTTACATGTCATCTCACCATTTTCACTATAACTTATTTTCTGTAATGATTCGGACCCTAAAATTGTTATTCCATTGAGAAAACATATCCAAGTATCTGTGGTAAAAAATTCAACTTGTGGGTCATTTAATTTTTGGAGTTACACTCAGTGGAAAATAGGGTTTGTGGCTAGTCCTCAAACTAGTCAAAAACAGGTCTTTCCGCTAAAAACGTCATAAATTCCTCATAGCAGATCCAAATTTAGTGAAACAAAATGTTTTTATTAGGGTACAGTCTGTAGTATGTTGTGTAATAGTTTCAGATGAATTAAACAAATATTTCGTGTGGGGGACACTCTACAAGATCGCTCTCTAGAATAAGCTAAAATTCAGCAAGGTATGCCATTTTTGCTATAAGTCCTTTTATGAGAGGTTCCATGTAGTGACACCTGGAGGAATTACATAAAAAAAATTGAAGAATATTATGTATCAGTTTCATGTCTTTATACATTACAAGTACAAAGTTATGAGTACTTCAAGTTAGGGTTGTTGACTAATCCAAAGCTAGGCATGTGAAACTAAAGAAAAGTTTGATGAAAATGCTAGTCTCTTGTTTTTAAAGTTAAGGAAGGTTTGTAGGAATGTGATCATATACACCAGGTCTATTATAGAGC
>ML814744.1:91631-123778 GCA_009831015.1 Picea engelmannii | reverse complement strand
GCCTTATTCTATTTTATTGAAAGGTCTTATTAATATTGACCTTTATTACATCCGAATACATTAATCTAACTATGTGCGGGTTAGGACCTTAACAGAATTTCAGATACGTGTAAGTCACGAATCTAAGTGACACATGATAGCCACTCGGTCAATGCCAAGTCGACAGTGACATCAACAAGTTATGTCACTTTGGGAGTATGTACTTCGGGAAAAAATAGTTTCTAACATCATAAATGATGCAAAGCATTGAAGGCCAAAGTTAACACTAACCGTTGATCTAATTCAGAACTCAAGCTAAGTTTTGTCCTTGGCTTATTCTACTCTTTGATTTCCACAGAATTAAAATGTTATCACAGTTACTAAACTCTCATTTTACTTCCTTTGCAGGTTATACAAGTTGGTGTAATCAGATGAATGAAGCATATTAATTCGAAAGTTATTTGAGTTCCATGTCGTTCTTTGACCCATCTATGCACACATTAAACTTCAACTACATACATAATTTTATAGAGACTTTCCTAGGTTTTTGTTTACAATACAGAAGGATGTGGAATTATTGATTTGTGGTACTCTAAATGTAAAGTTTGAACAAGATTAATTTGAATACAACAATTATTTTTGCAAGACACTTTGTAGTCTACTCAATTACTATCTCTCTAGGGTAATAGATAATATAAAGGATATATTCAGACTATTATCCTTTTATCTATTTTTACATGTTATCAAATTGATAAGAACCCATTTAAGTTTATTCCTTATTGCACCATTTCTCTATAGTGATTGTCATGTACATATTTGAATAACAATTCAATATATATATAATCCAATGGTCACTAGGAACATAAAAATAGTTCTACCATTTTTTTATGAATGAACATATATATATATATATATATATATGCTCATTCATAAAGAAATGGTAGAGCTATTGTTATGATATACCACCATCATATCTCAAACAACCAATATTTCGAGTATTATTTATCTACGATAATCCATACGAAACATGATCATACAGTCCCTTAGGAATTGATTTCACTTATGTATACAAAGTCAATTATATTCCTAACAAATGATAACCATAAATATAACATTGACAAATAATACAAGTTGAGATACATATCTGAAATGTGATGTTGGAATACAAATGGAACAACCACGTTCCACCCAACCATAGAACATAACAACCAAGTTCACTTGTCCTGCTCACTCTCTAACCTCACCATGACTCCATAAGGGAAAACTGAATGATCCTCCTTACCAGGGATGATTTTAAGGATGGAAATTTATTTTAAAATTTAGAAACCTTGGCGAACCTTACTAATCCTCCATATGCCAACTATAAATGTTTGGCGATATTTTTGTAAAAATATTTAAATTTCTAAGGATTTTATCTAGTTTTTATAAAATTTTGGCGATTTTTAAGGTAAAATAATTTTATGCTATAGAATTTGGGTGAATCATTTTTAAAATAGAGAATCTATTTTTTGGAAAAACCATGGAAAATTAGCCCATGAGCGAAATTTAGCCCCTAAAATCATCCCCGCTCCTTACCTATAGTCACCATCCACAGATCAAAAAATCCTTTGCCTCACACTAATAATGTTCATAACATAAAATAGTTTATTTTCCCAACATACTAAGGAACATCCTACCTCCTCCATATGTTGTTTTTATATACATCCTTGTGCCTAAATATTTCCTTCCCTCCTTGGTAAATTTGTATCTTTATAAATCCCTTATTTTTAGGGGCTTCTAGTGGTGAAATTTCACATTTCCACTTGTAAAAATCATCCTTGAGGTAACTCAAACCTATTCCCCACTCATGTATTCATGGTCAACTGTTTTTAACCTCGTTGTTCCATTTGTCTTCAACATGTTTCAAACAAAAGAGTAAAGTTGGGCAAGTCAAATCTTTGCCCAACAGTCATCAAATAATTAATTACAAAAATAAAAATTCCAAATTCAAATTTTCCATAAATGACAAATAATTTCCAAATCCGAATTTTCCAAAAATGAAAATTTATTTCAAAGTTCAATTAGAATTTAATATTCTAAAATTTATTGATATTACATCCTCTCCCCCTTAAGTACAACATTGTCCTGAGTGTTCATTCCTCTCTTGGAAGAGGGTTGGCTAAGATTTCCGCAAATCTTCCTCCAATTCCCAAGTGGCCTCCTTAGGGATAAAGTGCTTCAATTGCACTTTTACCTCGGCGATGGCTATGTTCTGTAGTACTATTTATTTCTTGTCAAGATTGTGCATATGTTCCACTTGGAATTTGCCTTGTGGTTCCACCTGCACCATGTTCCAATAAATGATGTGAGTGGTATCATGAATATACTTTTTTAATAAGTAAACATGAAAAACATTATGAACTTTTAAGTTTGCAGGAAGTGCTAGTTGATACACCACGGGTCCGATTCGAGTTAAAATATCGAAGGGGCCACAAAACCTGGGCACCAACTTTGAACAATTTACTAGCTTTAGAGAGGTCCTCCTTGCTTTGAATTTCAGGTATACATGGTCCCCAATTTGAAATTCCTGGTGTCTCCTTTTTAAATATGCGTAGATTTTATGTCGGTCTTGGGCCTCCTTTAAATTATGTTGTACCCTTTTTACCATTTCCTCCATTTCCTGGAGCATTTTCGGGCTCATTAGAAGCCTGTCAACTGGATTATCCCAACTAATCAGGATTGCACATTTCCTTCCTTATAATACTTTGAAGGGACTCATCTTGGCTGATGTCTGATAGCCATTATTGTAAGAAAATTCAACTAAGTGTAGCTATTCCTCCCACTTAGTTGGTTTTGTTCTCACGTACATTCATAACATGTCTTCCACAATATGATTCATTCATTCGATTTTCCAATCCATTTGTGGATGGTAGCTTGTGCTGAAATTCAGGTTAGTATGCAATCCTGCAAACMATTACTTMCAGAACTTTGACATAAATTTGACATCTCTATCGGATATCACCATCTTAGGAATTCCATGCAATCTAAATATTTCTTTCATAAAAATTTCAGCAATATTAATTRTTTTATAAGTAGGTTTCAMAYGTATAAAATGTGCAGATTTGTTAAATTTACAAKTCACTACCATAATCAAGTCATTTTTCTTTTGAGTCTTAGGAAAAACTYTGATTAAGWCCAATGAGATAATCTCCCACTTCCATTCTAGTATAGGTAKAGGTTGTAGCAGACTAGATGGATGATGATTTTGAAACTTTACCTATTGACAATCTAACCATTTAGATAAATATTTAGTTGCTTCACTCTTCATGTTAGGCCAATAAAAGAATTTTCTTAAGGCTGTTATCATTTTTTGGTATCCTAGATAACCATAATACAACCTTTTGTGAAATTCTTCAAGAATTTTTGATTTTAAATCAATAGAATTAGGTACACACAACCCATTTTTTAACCTTAACAGTCCATTTTTATCTAAACTAAGATCTATTTTGTTCAGTTTTTCTGCATTTTCTTGCAATTTTGTTGTTGTTTTGATGTATTTTTCATCATTATTGTTTGCATATTTTATTCTTTGTTTGATGTTGTTTTATTCTTTGCTAACACTTATCTCATAAAGTTTGGTATTCCTCTGACTTAGAGCATATGAAACTTTGTTTTCCTTACCTTTGATGTGTCATACCTCGAAATAAAATTCACTTAAAAAGGATAGCCATCTTAGTTTCCTTGCATTGAAATCTGGTTGATTGAATAAAAACATTACATCATTGTTGTCGGTTAGTAGTAGAAACATTCTACCCATTAAATAATGTCACCACATTTTTAGAGCATGAATTACGACTGCTAATTCTAAATCATGTGTAACATAATTCCATTCATGTTCTTTCAATTTACATGATTCGTAATAGATGACATGTCCATCTTGTGTTAGGACCCCTCCCAATCTTTCTTTGTTTGCAACCACGCAAACTGCAAAATATTTATCGGGATACGTTACCCTTAGGATAGGTGTTGTAGTTAACAATCATTTTAATTTATCAAAGCTATCTTGACACTTCTGACCAAGTAAATCATATTCCCTTTTTTACGTGGGGATGTAATTTGATATGTGATTTTAGAAAACCCTTCGATAAATCTTCGGTAATAACCCGTAATTCCCATGAACAATATGATGTATGCTACATCCTTAGGGATAGGCCATTCCGTAATGTATTTTACCTTTTCTCGATTAACTGCAATACCATCTTTGGATATCACATGTCCTAGGTACTGTATTTTTCTTTTCTAGAAGTCACACTTATCAAACTTTGCATACAAATTATGTTTCCTTAAGGTATGCAATAGTATCTCCATATGTTATTCATGTTCTTCTTCCATTTTTGAGTAAACTAAAATATCATCGATAAACACCAATACAAATTTATCCAGATATTGACTAAATATACTATTCATCAAATACATAAAGGTTCTTGGTGCATTAGTAAGACTGAACGTAATTATGACAAACTCATAGTGTTCGTAACGTGTTCTAAATGTTTTTTTATTTATGTTTCAATCTTTTATTCCGTCTTTGTGATAACGAGACCTTAAATATAACTTAGAGAAGATCCTTGCTCCTCCAACTTAGTCAAATAGGTCGTTAATTATGGGTAAAGGATACTTATTATTGATCGCCATCTTATTTAGTTGTCGATAGTCAATGCACAGTCTCAAGGTCCCATATTTTTTTTTAACGAAGAGAATCGATGATCCCCAAGGTGAGACACTTGGTTTGATATATTATTTATCTAACAGTTCTTGTAGATGAATTTAAAGTTCCATTAATTCAGGTAGACTCATTCTATAAGGTTCCTTAGATATCGGTTCAGATCCAGGTAGTAGATCAATAGAGAAATCTATCTCTCTTCTTTGAGGTAGTTTTCGTATTTCATCCACAAATACATCTCTAAACCCATGTAGGACTCAAAAGTACTCTAAACTATGTTTGTTTTTCTTTTCTAATAGATTAGTTACCTGAACAACATAAACTTGGAAACCTTTTTTCATACATTTGTTAAACTGTATGGTTGATATCTTCATAATCGAAATTGGTTTTTTGATCCCTTGTATCGTCGTAACTATTTTGTTTTATTTTCTGTAAATAATTGACTTTTTGTAACAATTTAATATTACTTTATGCTTCTCTAACCAGTCCATTCCAATGATTAAATCGTAAGATCCCAAAGGTAAAATGTCCAGGTCTAACTTTGAACTTTGACCATCTATACTGAGTTCACATTCAAGAATAAAATTGGTTACCTTTCTCTTTGTCCCTATTGCTAATTGTACTAACCAAGACTTAGCATGACTTAATTTATTGATCTTGTTTAATTCAACTAAACCAGGAGTGGCATAACACAAAATATCTTGGGGGTCAATTAATATGGAAATGTGGTTATCGTGAATTTTACCTTCAACCTCCAAAATATTGTATTGATGATCAAGTTTCCTGCCATCCATAGTTGCATTAATTTTGTGCATGCTTCTGCCAATATCTCCTACTATTGAAGCTTCTTGTTGGTTATGCACTAAAGTTATTGACGTGGAAATTAAGCATGGACAATTTATCCTCAAGTGAGGTTCCCCACACTCCCAACACTTCAGTACTTCTCTAGGGTTGTTCCCCAACTTTCTTGACTCCCAAGTTAAGGGCCTACCTACCCCTTGAGCTCTCTGGGTGTTTGAATGATAGTCCTTCTTTTTGAAACTTTTTTCCATATTACGGAAAGGGGTTTGTTGGAACCCTTTATTTCACTAATTCATTATGCCCTTTTTCTTGTCCTTCCATGCCTTTGGAATTTCATACCTCTGTTTGTATTGATCATATCACATTAGAGCCTTTCTAAACACTTCATTTAAAGTCTTGGGATTGTCAAATTCAATTATGTCTTTATACGACTGTGGTAGATACATTAAGAATCGTTGTATCTTTACTTTGTCTTCCTTGATGTATGGTACAAATATCAATAGTTCTAGAAATTTATTTATCAGATCATCCATGGTCATTTGTCTGAGTCTTAGCTCGTAGAATTCCTTAGTATTTCTTTTGTAATAAATTTCTGAAAAATATTTCTTCTTGAAATATTTCTTAAAATCTAACCATTCCATTTGTTTCCCCTTCAATCCCTTAGTCAATTTCAGGTCTTGTCGCTAGATACTTTCCTTTCTCTTTAGGTTGTAAATGGTGATTCTGAATTTTATATTACTAGAGTAGTTGTAAATATGGAAGTATTTATTTATATATAGTACCAATGTTTCATCCCCTTCACCCATCCTTGATTCTCCGTCAAAGGTGGACGATTTTATTTTCTTGAATTCACCTTCCACATGATATACTTGTTTTCTTTTTCTTCCCATAGTTTTTTTGTTTGTTGTCATGTGTGTGTCTTCGGAAGAAATATCCTCATTTTCTGTTTCATGACCAAAGTTTTTAGAGGATCTTTTGTTGACTTCTTCCTCTTTTTCATTGTTCTTTTGGATCCTCTTGGTTAGTATACCGTGTAGAAACATTTCATTTATTTCTAACTGGTCTTCTCGTGCCTTTTTCACTTTTTGTTATCTTATTTAAACACTTGTAATTACACGATGAGGTTATTCATTGTTTCCAAAACCTGCGTGGATGAACTTCCTTTGTCATTATGCTCTGTTTCTTTAGGAAGGCCTTGATTTGGATTCTCCTTGGGTATGATTTATTCTTCATTTTTTGTTGACATTATCACAACAAACCAACAATTTTCCTCTGTGTAACAGTAAACCTATTTGTTAGTTTTTCTTCAACATAAATAAAATAATTAGAATAATTTTGGCCTTTCCTTAAGGTCCAAGTGTTGTAACCTTCAACTCTGATACCATATGTAATTCACCCCAAATTTCTCTAGAATTTATTTTTAATTTTTAAATGTAACCATTACATCTAAAAACAAATGTACAACAATTTTTGTTAGCTAGAACCACAATATACCATTTTGGCATTATATGCACAAATTTTCCTTTTATGGTCACCAAAAATATACTCTTTGACTTCGTGTGATCTAAGCTGCTCAATCCTCAAATATGGATGAATACCTAGAATCCTATTTCAGGGATCTTTCCAATGACTGCTTCCTTTCTCAATTCAGAGCTTTGAGAAGAAATATATGATCCTTTAAAACTTGTTCTTTTTATCTGATGCATTTCTTGCACATTTGATCTCTTTTGTTTGAGTTAATGGCTCTCTTAGAACTTTTTTTGGACCCTATCAAAAATTTCTCAGGTCTTCATTACCTATTTTGATGCAGGTTCGAACCAGACAAAACCCATGGGCTTCCTTCCTAACCTCTTTTCCCTTCTTTAACATAGTTTTTGGTAAGTAGCCCTTTTTCTTCATCCCTCAATTGCATGTGACCATGAGATGTGACCTGGTGCTATTATATAGGTGCTTATATAGAGTCTTGAGAGATTCAGGGCTGCAGAACTTTGACTTCAAAATATATTTCTACTTCGTTCCTTATTTCTCCTGAACATCGAATTGGAAAAGTCCCCGAAGTGGGGTGGTTCAATGGTCCACGAATTCCTCAATAAACGACGGTTGGGATTTATTACATAAATATGAGCTTCATAAGTTCTGGATTGTCCATACTCTCCAACCTTTTGTAGTGCCCAGTATTTAGACTGTGGTATCAGTTTCCACGTACCTCCTCTCGATCAACGGTTGATATTAACTCTAGCCTCCAGGAGTTCTCGACTCAACACAACTAAAACACAATTCCTCCAGAGTACCAAGTCTCTTGTGCTTGGGATCAAGCACCACGTGTCCACTGGAGCCCAGGGTCTCCGTTCTTGAACTAATAAATACTGTAAACGTCACATCAACTTTAGTACTGTTCAAATTACGGGGACATGGGTTGGTGGTTTTGGATTAACCCACCGATCATTATGCAATTTTCCCCACGCTGACACATACCTCTTCTAGGAAACTGTGGTTTGGATTGCGGGACCACCCTGTCGAATTATCTTCCGCGCAACTTCGATCTCCACAATGCCTCCCAACCATCTATATTGATAGATCATGATCAAAGTTAATACAACCCCAACCTAGCTAACTTCTTCACCAAGTTAAAATATGTCGTGCCGCCACCCAAATATTTTTTCGTCAAAGATAAATTGTTAGATGAATTCAAGTTGCTCGAGTTTTATTCGGTGAATATCACTTCGAGAGAATTGAGAATTGGGAATGGATAACGAAATTTTTTTAAGGCCGAAATGAATCTAGAACATTGATATAGATCTGATCACAGTTGTTTGATTGAAGAGGAGGATATGTGTTTTGATGGGAGATCTATGTCAGCAGACCACGTCAGCAAGGACATGTGGCACAATCAAATGATGACAAGTGTCTATATGAAATTGGAATTTCAGGTACGTGTAAGTCAAAAATATATGTGACACGTGGCATCCACTCGGACAATGAAAAGCCAATAGTGATGTCACCAAGTTACGTCACTTTAGTAGTATGTACTTCGGGGAAAACCATTTTTTAACATAAAAAATCACTTGAAGCGTTGAAGGCTGAAGTTAAAGCTAACCGTTGATCTAATTAGAAACTCAAGCCACGTTTTTTCCTTGGCTTATTCTATTGTTTGATTTCCATGGAATTAAAATTCTAGCACAGTTACTAAACCCTCATTTTTCTTCCTTTGCAGGTTATGCAAGTTGGTGTAATCATATGAAGGAAGCATTTTACTTCGAAAGGCATTCTAGTTCCATGTCCTTCCTTGAACGATCTATGTACGCATTAATCTTCAACTACATACATAATTTTATAGAGACTTTCATATGGTTTTGTTTACAATACAAAAGGATGTGGAATTCTTGATCTGTGGTACTCTAAATGTCATGTTTGAATACGACAATTATTTTTGCAAGACACTTTGTAGTCTACTGAATCACTATATTTCTTTGGTAATAGATAATATAAAGGATATATTTGGATTGTTATCCTTCTATCTATTTTTACATGTTATCAAATTGATAAACACCCATTTAAGTTTATTCCTTATTGCACCATTTCTTTACAGTGATTGTTATGTACATATTTGAATAGAAATTCAAAATATATATAATCCAATGGTCACTAGGAACATAACAATAGTTCTACCATTTATTTATGTATGATCATATATATATATATATATATATATATACACCACCATCATATCTCAAACAACCAATATTTCCAGTATTATTTAACTATGGTAAGCCATAGGAAACATGATCATACAATCCCTTAATAATTGATTTAACTTATGTATACAAAGTCAATCATATTCCTAACAAATGATAAGCATAAATATAACATTGACAAATAATACAAGTTGTTATACATATCTGAAACCTTATGCTAGAATACAAATGGAATAACCACATTCCACCCAACCATAGAACATAACAATAGAGTTCACTTGTCCTTCTCACCCTCTAGCCTGACCATCAGTCCATAAGGGAAAAATGAATGATCCTCCTTAGCTATAGTCACCATCCAAATATCATAAAATCATTTTCCTCTCACTCACTGTGTGCATAACAACAAATAGTTTATTTTTCTAACATACTAAGTATCGTCCTTTCTCCTCCATATGTTGTTTTTATATGCATACTTGTGCCTAGGTCTTTCCTTCCCTCCTTTGGAAATTCACAGCTTTACAAATACGTAATTTTTAGGGGCTTCTAATGGTCAAATTCTGCATTTTCCACTTGTAAAAATCATCCTTGAGGTAGCTCAAACTTGTTCCCCACTCATGGAGTCATGGTCAGTTATTTTTAACCTCGTTGTTCCATTTGTCTTCCAACATTTAATTTTTTAAAATTTTGTCTTACACATGTGTCAAATAAAAGAGGACAGTTGGGCAAGTCAAATATTTTCCCAACAATCATCAAATAATTAATTACAATAATCAAAATTCCAAATTTGGATTTTCCATAAATGACAAATAATTTCCAAATCGAAATTTTCGAAAAACAAAAATTTATTTCAAATTTCACTTAGAATTTAAAATTCTAAAATTTGAGGGTATTACAAAAATCAATCAAAATGACCTTCAATTTATGTTCAGGAATAACATGTGGTTGTCATAATCTTGTTGGATTTTTATGTTCATCCTTCACTTGCTAACATTATAGACATATCGCCATGTAACTAACTATGTCTTCTTTCATTCATTTCCAAAGGAATAAAAACTTAAGGTCTACCTTCATGTTCGTGACTCCTAGATGAGCGATGCACAATGCTCGATGTGCTTTACTGAAGATCAAAATTCTTAATTTGTTGTTAGGAGGTATGTAAATTCTACCATTAAATATCAACAATCCATCGTCGTCCAATGAGTAACCTTCAAAATTCCAAGCCATCATGGTATTTTTTCCAATATTATCCTTAACTTGTTTGTACCAATCATTGTTAATATGTAAAGTTAGAATTTGTAATGACCCTTTGTTAATGTAATCGATTACATTTTTTATTTATTTTTCATTAGGAAATATACATTACAATTAATAATGACAACATTGACACATCATACGACATATTAATGAAAAATATTAACACATTAACAACCTGAATGACATAAGAAGGGAAAAGATTATAGTGAATAACGATACATATATCGACGCATTAACACAATAACCAACAGACCATAACCAATGCATTCTTTTGATAATGACACATCACAGCATAAACCATAAATTTCTCAATTCGTCTCATAAGAAAAATCATCATTTACATCAAGATAATTAATCGTATTTTTGGGTCTAATATCATCTACTCAATCCATCCTTCAGGTAATGATTAAGAAAAATATGTACAAGGCAGTGCTATATAAAATTTTAGAATCATAAGTGTAATTACAATCAATGAGTCTAAGATAAACTCATGTATAAGGGATCCATAATAAGATCAACCATCACCAGTCACGTAAGGACATCATGTTACCTTACATATCTAACTAAGCATAAAATGAGATCAACCATGCTTAAACAATACAATGATTTATCATGCTACCCTTAATCGTGTACCCAATTATAAAACTGATAAAATCAAGATAAGTAATAAATAAGAATTTGACAGCTTACATATCCATTAAATAAATTCAAGGAAGACCTTCAATTATTCTTCCATAAACAACAGTGCATTTATCTTCCTCAAATTCATTAAAGGAATTAAAATTTCCAATCTGTTGTAACAATTAATAGATAATTAGATGTTAAGTTACATTCTGATTTAAGAATCCAAGGAAGAGTTATGGAATTTATTCCAACTCCTAAACCTGTGAAAAAATGATTTAGCTTTCAATATGAACCTTAATATGATCCTCAATCTGGAACCTAATACAGTCCTCCATCCAGACCTTCATCTGGTCGTCCATTCGGCCCTCCAAACGGAACTAAATTTCTAGGAAATTTGAATTTAAAAATTGCAGGCAATGAATCAATTTCTCAATGGTTAAGCCTTTAGGGAGGGACCAGGAAATGATTGCAAGGACACTGAAGAGGTAAATATATGGTTGTATCCCCAATTTCATTCTTGAATTGAATAAAAAATTCAAAATTAAAATTCAGAGAATTAAAAGTAAACATAACATAATCGCTCAATTAAATTATGAAATTGTTTTCTAAAAGAAAACAAGGATAAAACCACAACTACAGAGTTGAATACCATGATAGAAACACTAAATATAATTTCATAATCTTCTAGAGTTTGGGCAACATAAATTACCAATTTTGTTTTCCAGGAAATTATCACTTAGCACACTTAGCACCGGGAAACCAAGGGAGTTCTTAACCCGATTCACCATCCCAAGGACATTAACTCCGCCATGGCTCACACCATGAGAGGAGTAATGGTAGTTCCCCTGGATGGAATGGTTGGGTTAATGGATGCGCGAGCCAGCCAGACCAGGCATACTAGGATCGAGTTGACCGTCAACTCGGCTTCAATGGAGGTTTTGGCTATCAATCCGGGATTTGATGATGTCAAGACGTCTAAAACGGCTCTCTCCCTAGTGTTCTATTCCATTTCTCATTCTCCCTAGTGCACTCCTCCTGTCCAACTCTTCATCTCTCCCATTTTTTTCAGAATTACTGCTCTCTATAACACTTCTTTGTGCACCAGGGACCTCTAACCTAGTTTCAATTCCCTCCACTCACCTTTCTCTCTTAGTGACCTCATGCATGAGCATATATCCACCTTAGCACGGGCCAACCGATTAATATGCATGGTGCGCATTCAAGGAAGGGAGAGGCATCACCCTCTCATGTTTCCTTGAGAATCAAAATCGTGATCCAAGAATTTAATGATGAAAAGTTGGAAGAGCCAAGTTCTGCCTTCACACAGTTTGGAGATAAGGTCACCATTAAGTGGTTGATGGTAGGAGGGATCTGCATTCGATTTGGCGCAGATTTCCATCATTGTAATTTTCCCATTAGACATGCATTTTGAATGGTGATTTGACACTGCTAGTTTATCTTGCAGGGATGTTGATTGAGCCCTCTTGTATAAAATCTTTGTATTGTTTCCAGGTAGAGTAGAGGTAGGCTACTGAGACTTGATGAAAATCCATTGTAAGCCCAGTTGGAGGTATTAGATAAGAAATAGTTATCCAGGAGGAGAAATGCATAGGATATAGGAGGAGAGTCGAGACTCAGTCGTATCTCGAACTCATATATTTGTAATTTGATATTCCGCCATTAATAGAAAATGACAGTTTTTTCTGTTATCAATTTTTGCGTAATGGATATTTTGTGACAAATGTCATTTGGATGCATTTTAATTGTACATGAATGTTAGAAATCATCTGCAGGGATAGAGATATAGGTTTATGTCTGTGAGTGTGTCGGATTAAGTCTGGTTCTCTAGGCTAAGTGCAAGGAGTGCGTGATAGAGTGTGGAGACTCTGTGAGCTGACGCAAGGAGTGCATGTCTAAACTCAGTGGAGTTGGAAGAGAAACTGCGAGGAGGGCATACTAGATTAATTCATAGAATCAAGAGGAAATTTCAAGGTAGTTAAGTACCTTGGAAAGAAATATTGTGGAAGAGGAGACACAGTCCAGAGTTAATAAACACTTTGAAACACTTTTCCAGGAGGGCATAGAGAAAGCGCAAGAGCGTACAAGAGAAACATTGTTGGAAGTGTTGGAATCCTTAAAAGAACCCCAGTGTTGCTAAACACTTTGAGGAAGGTAGGATTTGTAATAGTGCATCGACAAAGGAAAGGAGATGCATTAAGATGCTCATATAGGATAAGGGAGAAGTCATCAAAAATCTTAGTCAAGCACAAGGAGTGTGTTGAGGAGACTGTAAGTCCATATTACAAGCCCGGGAGGAAGAGAGTAAGTTTCCAGGAGGGAAGGAGAACATTCACTAAAGGATGTAGATGAATGGGGAGTCGTGAAGGTTTTCAAGCCGAGCAAACTCATAGAAGAATCTGTGCATAACTCTGCAAGGAGGGCAGAAGCAGCTCTATAATATGCCAAGTATTAAAGAGGAAATTGCATTGAGTGTGAAAAAGGAGTTAAGGACTTAATGAAGTCTCGAATACCATAAAAATGTCCATCATCGGAGGATACATATGGAAGCATATCCGATAGTTCGAGGATTCAGACGTCGAAAGAGTTGCAAGGAGATAAATTCAAACTTCATGAAATTCGAAGTGCAGAGTGACTTTGGACCCTTGGATCCAGGAGGATGCATGGTGGATATTCACATATTTTATAGGAAGAATCCTTCAAATAAAAAGCAAGGAGAGAATACACGAAGAGACAGTAGTCAAAGCAATCCTATTCGTCCATTGAGACAGGATGTGTTGCGAGAAATCAACACTTCGCTGATTTAGAAATCGGGGAAAAGGGAGAAAGAAGTTCATGAAATTCCCAAAGAATGGGGTCGCAAAGGGAGTTATCCCATGGTGGTCATCTATGGTCACATCAAGGAGGGATCCTATCATGGATATTTAGTGTGCATTGGCGTTATGATTTGAAAATCGCTAAGGAGAGGGTCTGCGGGTGCCACACAACCTGTGTGGAGAAGGTGGAAGGGCCTGTGTCAAGTTAGATTGGTTCCATTTGGAGCCCGATGAACCATTCAATTCGATGACTTGAATAATCCTAGACTGGGAGTTCGAGAAACACTTTGGAGGTAAAGGGGTATGCATCGGAAGTGGTATCAAATCTAATGCATAATTGATTTATGTAGGCCAGGGAGACAAAGTGCAGTACTTTGTTGAATCTATGGAAAGGTGTGCAACAGATGATAAATAACTAGGTGGGTTGTAGGTGGAGCAATATGGATGTTGGAAGTCATGAACATGGTCGAGGGGAGTTCTTCCCACAGAAATGAAAAGCATAAATAGAAAAATATCTCAGGGAGATCAGGGCAGAAATGGAGGAGCTAGCATTCAATATGCAACAAGAGACAAAGGTTTGTTGGATGTATGAATGGCCTTTGAAGAGGAAAACTAGATGGTTTGTTCGGGATTTTTTGTCCAGAGGGAAACAACATGTGTTAAAAATATGGTTGAGGTATGATGAGAATCTCAGTGCGAAGGGAAAGAGATCTGGTAGAGGTCTCATAGGTTTCCACGTGGGAAATGTGAAGAGGACAGTTGACCTTGTGAACTAGTAGGAGGGAAGAGGATACATACCAATTTTGCAAGTGGGCAAGGGGGACAAGGTGAGCTCATTTGAGAGTTCACATTAGGGGGTGTTGACATATAAAGAGGAGGTAGAATAAATACCTCACTCAAATGGAGATTTGTGGGCAATTGTGGACCGTGTGAATGAAGACGATGAGAAGTTAACAAATTCCATTGTTGAGGAGAAGGATCCGAGAACCGTTGTGGTCATTGGAGGAGTCAATATATTCCTACCAAGCGACCGAGAATAGGCTAACATAGATGTTGCGGATGTGACAAAAGGAAAACAAGTTAAGTCTGTCATAGAGGAAGAGGAACAGATACTAAAATTTGTCCCAATGGAAGGAAAACCCCCAGTTGGATTACCCACCTAGTGGGAATTGGACTTAAAGGAAATGGAAGATTGGATACACAGTTTGGAACCAGAATGTGTCTTACATAAGATAGTTATGCGAGAGAATATACACCAGCATGAGTTGTAGTTGGATGAAGTTAGAATGGAACCAGTCGAAGAACTGATAGTAGTCAATATGTTAGAAGTAATAGCTAAGAAAAATCCTAGTGATGAGAAGTCTACAGAAGTGGAGGATACAACGGTATGGAAAACTAAGGCCATAATATATGAAGAATATAACTTGGGAGATCAATGTGATTTACCCATTGACCAAGAAGAAGTGTAGCAAGCTAGTCTGCAAAAGAAGAGCTAGCCAATGGAGCAACTCAACGAGGTGGTTGAGGATATAAGGAAGTTGTTGTTGGGGTCGACAGAGGAATCATTCAACAAGAAGAATATGGAAAAAAGGAAACCTACACGAGAAACGAGGATGATGCAGCAACAACAATGAGGCAAAGGAGTAGAGAGACAACTCCAAGAGAAAGTTTTGGATCTAGGATGATTTCAACCAAGATGGAAATCTCATGAGCATGAGCTCAAGATTTTCATAGTCGTGGACTATGATGCAAGAGCATCGCTCCACCTCAGCACGTGCCAACCGATTAACACATATAGTGTGAATTGAAGGACCAGAGAGGCATCTCCCTCTTATTTTTCCTCGAGAATAAAAAGAGTGATCTAGGCATCTAATGATGACAAGATGGAAGAGCCAAGTTGTTCCTTTTCACAAGATGGAGATAAGTTCACCATTAAGTGGTTGATGGTAGGAAGGATCTGCATCGTATTTGGATCATATTTACATCATTTTAATTTTCTCATTAGAAAGGTGTTTTGAATGGTGATTTGACACCACTATTTTAGCTTGGAGGGATGCTCGAGGAGCCATCTTGTATAAAATATTTGTATTGTTTCCAAGTAGAGTAGAGGTAGGCTACTGGAACTTGATTGAAAACACTTGTAACACCAATTGGAGGGGCTAGCTAAGATAGAGTTAGACAGGAGGATAAATGCATAGGATATATGAGGAGATATGAGTCTCAGTCGTAGCTCGAACTCATATATTTGTAATTTTATATTCCGCCATTAATAGAAAAATGACAGTTTTTCTTGTTATCAATTTCTGTGTAATGGATATTTTGTGATGAATGTAATTTTGATGCATTTGAATTGTAGATGAATGTTAAAAATCATCTGCAGGGATAGAGATATAGTTTTATATCTCTGAGTGTGTCAAATTAATTTTGGTTCTCTACGCTAAGTGCAAGGAGTGCGTGATAGAGTGTGGAGACTCTATGAGTCTATGCAAGGAGTGCATGTCTGAACTCAATCGAGTCAGAAGAGAAAATTCTAGGAGGGAATACCAAATTAATTCACAGACTCAAGAGGAAATTTCAAGGTGGTTAAGTACCTTGGAAAGAAAGAATATGGAGGAGGAGACAAATTTGAGAGTTACTTAACACTCTGAAATGATTTTCTAGGAGGGCATAGAGAAAGTACAAGAGCGTACAAGAGAAACACTATTGTAAGTGTTGGAAGACTTAAAAGAACCCCAGAGTTCTTGAACACTTTGAGGAAGGAAGAATGTGCAAGAGTAGATCCAGAAAGGAAAGGAGATTCCTTAAGATGCACAAATAGGCTAAGGGCGAAGTCGTCAAAATGATTAGCTGAGTGCAATGAGTGCGTTGAGGAGACTATAAGTCCATCTTACAAGCTCAGGAGGAAGAGTGTAATTTTCCAGTAGGGAAAGAGAATGTTCACTAAAGGACGTAGAGGAAAGCGGAACCGTGAAGGTTTTCAAGATGAGCAAAGTCACAGAAGAATCTGCATAGAACTCTACAAGGAGTGTAGAGGAAGCTCAAGAATAGCCCAAGTCTAAAGAGGAAATTGTGCTAACTGTGAAAAAGGAGTTAAGGACTTGTTGAAGTCCCAAATACCATAAAACCATCCATCGTCAGAGGAGACAAGTGGAAGAATATCCGAGAGTTCAAGGATTTTGACTTTCAAAGAGTTCCAAGGAGAGAAATTCAAACTTCGCGAAAGTTGAAATGCAGAGTGACTCTGGACCATTGGATCCAGGAGGATGCGTGGTGAGAAATTGACACTTCTGATTTGAAAATTGGTTAAAAGGGAGCAAGAAGTTCGCGAAAGTCCAGAAGCACAGGGTCACGAATGGAGTTTTCCCATGATCATCGTTCATGGTCACATCAAGGAGGGATCATATCATGGAGAGATAGTGTATGTTGGAGTTGATATTTGAAAAGTGATAAGCAGAGGGTACACGGGTGCCACACAACCTTCACCAAGAAGGTGGAAGGGCATGTGTCAATTTCACTTGGTTCCATTTGGAACGCGACAAACCATTTGATTTGGTGACTTGAACGATCCTAGACCAGGAGGTCGAGAATCCCTTTGGAGGGAAGAGGATCTAATTCATGACCTCAAGAACCCTCTAAAAACCTTTGTTTCCTCCCACTCTCCTCAACACTCTCAATCACAAAACTCTACCCTTTGACTTCTTTAAGTAGCAAGTCAGTGAAATGTTGATATCTCGCCACATGTCTTCTTAAGATGGATGGTCAAGGAGGGTATTAATATATCCTTGGATCTATGGTAAAGATTTCATCGCTACTTGTGAACACTGAAGGAGTAGAGGTGTTAATTCCTACAGTCCCTCTTCAAATCTAATGGTTGTGACAGACTTTCGATCCTTCTTGAAGGATCTCATCCATTTGTCTCCCAAATGAAAGGATATTCCCTTTTTTTATTTGAACTCGCTATCCTTTCTGAACTTGGGCAAAGGAATTCAACCTCTAAGAGCTTCGAGCTTCCATGGCTCTGCAACCTTCAAAAAATAACTCCTTCTTGCACTGGGTTCCTAGACCCAGGTCATCTAAACCTTAAGATGATTCTTGGGAAAATTATCCCTACTCTTATT
Organism: Picea engelmannii; assembly: GCA_009831015.1. Classification (NCBI taxonomy): domain Eukaryota; kingdom Viridiplantae; phylum Streptophyta; class Pinopsida; order Pinales; family Pinaceae; genus Picea; species Picea engelmannii. The sequence continues at coordinate 105,774 of ML814744.1, read as the reverse complement.
TGGGTTTCTGGATAAGATCTCAGGTGCGTTCCAAAGTACCTAGGCTACTAACCTGAATGATGTGCCTTCCTAACTCACATAGTTAGGAGCTATAACATTTGGGCAAGGTAAACGCGTGGGTTTACCATAGCAGTATCCATACCAAGGATCTTACTTTGACTTTGAGATATGATGCAATTCCCTTGGGAAGGTCCTTTTGAGGAATTAAATTAGAACAACACGATAATCAAGAAGATGGGATGATTCTTGGTGGAATGGAGGCATGCTCCAGACTTAGTCATTTTATACAGAAACCAACTATGGAATATAAGTATACACATGCATCCATTACTTCCAATCTAAAACACTAGGAAATCATTCCATATATAAACCATTTATGGACATATAAACATGAGCATGTATCCATGATATTCAATTCAAAATACAAGGCATAAAACACTTATGATAAACACAAGGTGTGATGCGACTGCTGAGAGGGTGCTCATTTCCACCTTACCATAGGCTCAGTGACTCCCAATGTATTTATCACTGGCCGCCCCCGAGCTTAGGCCACGATGCTTTGAGATTCAATATCTTACTTTCAGCTCAATGAAATCTACCGATGAAGGTTACTGTCCTTCTCCCTATAGAGAAATAAACGAGGATGAAGGTTACTCTCCTTCTCCTAAATCAGTCTCTCTTCTCTGTGATCCCAAATCACTTTTTTCTCTCAATCCTTCGTTGGACCTGATAGTTTATACTCTCGTCTCTGCATTCTTCGCCAGTCCTCCCATCCCCTCATTAACTCTTGAGGAGGTATTCCCACCTACTAGCCTGAATTTAATTCATTTTGGGTCAGAGGGTTGTTCTGATCTTGAGCAATTAAAACCAGCATAGTATTGGCTTGGTGGAAGTTAACACAACCGCTCTAGGCCCTTTCCATGACCTTTTTATTAGGAATCATGGTCTATTTTAGCACATCCCCTTCTCAAAATTCATGCAACCCATATTCATAACAAATTTACATTCATCAACCTTTCATACAAAGGTCCATCAAATCAAACATTCACACATTTAAGTTTGCCATAGTTCCCTGGCCAATACAGTTATATTTACAAACTCGGGGAAATAAGGTTTTACAATTCTCTCCCCCTTAAAGAAACATAATCATTGATGTTATATCTATCAATATGAAATCTATGTACAGAAGTAATCAAAATTGTATATGCTTGTTTCATGGAATCTTCCATTTCCCACGTAGCCTCATCTGGGACAAATTGTTTCCACTATACCTTCACTTGCACAATGGTTTGGTTCCTAAGTGAGGTTTCCTTCATGTCTAGTATGAATTGGGGTTATGGAAGGAAATATCTCTTCGGTTCCACATGGATCATAGACTAGTCAATTATCTGATTAGCATCATCTATATATTTCTTCAATAAGCAAACATGGAAAAACATATGTGCCTTTACTGTGGGAGGTAGTGCTATTCTAGAGGCTAGAGGTCCCACTAAATCTAAGACTTCAAAGGGTCCACAATACCGAGGTGCAAACTTGGAATAGGATCCCATCCTGAGGGAACTCTTCTTGGGCCTAACTCTTTGATAGACGTGGGCTCTCATCCTGAATTCTCTGGGGGTTCTCTTTCTATTGGCATAAATGTTTTGTCTATTCTCAGCTATTTTCAGATATTGCTTTATCCCAATCAGTTGTTGTCCCAATTATTTCAACATGTCGGGTCCAATCGTAATTTTGTTCATGGGATTACTCCAACTGACTGGAGTGTTGCACAGCCTACCATAGAGGACTTCAAAAGGACTCATCTTCAATGATTCTTGGTAGTTGTTGTTCTAGGAAAATTCCATTAGTGGCAGGTAATCTTCCCACTTTTTAGGTTGATGCATTGCATGCATCCTTAGCATGTCTTCTAATATTTGGTTCAATATTTCCATATGTCCATCGGTTTGAGGATGATAGGTTGTGCTAAACAATAATTTGGTCTCTAGACCAGTCATCAAGGATTTCCAAAAGTTTGAAGTAAATTTCATGTGTCTGTTAGACACGATTTCCTTAGGCATGTCCTGTAGTCTAAATATCTCCTTCATGAATATGTTGGCAATATATATTTCCTTGCAAGTCGATGTGACGGGAATAAAGTGAGCAGACTTGCTTAAATTTTCCACCACTACCATGATGGTGTCATTCTATCTGGCCGATTATGGTAATTTGGTGATGAAATCCATGGAAATGGTCTCCCATTTCAATTTCGGGATTGGTAGAGGTTGTAATAACCCTGTTGGGTGACGATGTTCTACTTTAACCTGCTAGCATTCTAGATATTTAGCTAAGTACTCATCTATGTTTTTCTTCAGTCCAAGCCAACAGAATTGTTTCCTGGTGGTCGTGATCATCTTATGGTGTCCTGGGTGACCAATATATGGTCCTTTATGTAGTTCATCCATTATGAACCTCTTCAAGTCGTCACAGTTTGGAATATATAATCTATTTATGTAAGTTATCATACCTCCATCTAGCATCTGGTAGCCTTCATACTTGATCCCTCAGGTTATTTCTCCAGGTACAAGGTCACAACCTAGAAGAATGCATCTGTTTCTTATGAATTCTTGACTCTTTCCTTGGCATTCGTCTTGTAGGTGCTCACCGCTACCAAGTGAATTGTTTTCATACTTCTGCTAAGGGCATCAGCCACATTATTTTCCTTTCCTTTGATATGTTTGATTTCAATATCAAACTCGCTAAGGAGGGACATCCACCTAGCTTGTCTAGCATTGAGTTTTGGTTGGTCAAACACGCATCACAATCCACAGTGGTCTGTCATAATTACAAATTTCCTACCCAGGAGGTAATGCCTCTACATTTTCAAGGCGTGCACCATGAAGGCCAACTTTAGATCATGGGGCACATAGTTGACTTCATGGTCATTCAAATTTTGGGCTTCGTAGTAAACTAGGGTTCCTTATTTCATAAGGAATCCTTTGATTCCTTCCTTGTAGGCATCTTTGCACACGAGGAAGTCATTTTCGGGATAGATGATATTTAGCATGAGAGCATGGGTCAGAAGGAATTTTAGGGAACGAAACCTTTCTTCACAATCAGGTGTCCAAATGAATTTATCCCCCTTCTTATGGAGGGAAGTGATTGGAGAACCAATCTTGGAGAATCCTTTTATAAATATCCTATAGTATCCTGCTAATCCCATAAAGGATCTGATATCTAAAACATCCTTTGGGGTAGGGCATTCCATGATATACGTGATATTTTCAGGGTCTACTGCTACCCCTTCTACATATATGACATGGCCCAAGTAATGTATTTTCTTCTGGAAAAAGTCACACTTGCTAAATTTGGCATAGAGATGATGTTCTCTTAGCACTTGAAGCACAAGTCTAAGATGTTCCTTGTGTTCCTCTCTATTCTTGGAGTAGATTAAAATATCATCAATAAAAACCAGTACAAATTTGTCTAGGAATTTGTTGATTACATTTTTCATCAAGCACATAAAAGTGGTAGGGGCATTGGTTAATCCAAGTGGTACTACCAGAAATTCGTAGTGACCATATCTCATCCTGAAGGTGGTTTTGTGGATGTATTCACCCTTGATTCGGACTTGATGGTATCCATATATCAAGAAAATCTTTGAGAATATGGAAGCACCTCCCAATTGATTGAACAAGTCATTGATTTTGGGTAAGGGTTACTTGCTCGTTATGGTTACCTTATTGAGTTGTTTATAATCTATGCATAGTCAGAGTGTACCATCCTTATTCTTCACAAACAGTACTAGTGCTCCCCATGGAGACACGCTAGGATGGATATAGACTTTGACCATCATTTATTTTAGTTTTAGTTTAAGCTCAACTAGCTCGGGGGTGCTCATCCTATAGGGTGTCCTAAACATTGGCACCACTCCTGGTGCAAGTCCTATTTATAATTCAATGTCCCTTCTCGGAGGTAGACCCGGTACCTCTTTCGGAAACACATCTCTATACTCTCTTAGTATGGGGTGGTATTCTAGTCTTGGTATGTCATCCTCAACCGATTTAAACACCTGCATCATATATAGAGGACATCCCTTTCTACAATACTTTCTCATTTGAAGAGCTTATATTCATCTCATCGAGACAGTTTTCTGAATCCCTTGAAGGGTTATCTTTATCCCTTCTTCATTTACACATTCTAAGGTTTTATGGTAACAATCCATCTTAGTTTTATATGCAGCTAGCCAATCCATACCAATCAACAGGTCATATGATCCTAGGGGTAGTATGTTAAGGGTATCTTGGGTGGAAAATCCATCCATAGCGAATAGGCAGGCTGATATGACCTCCTCTATCTTTCTTTTGGTGCCAATCGCTAACTGCACCAACCATGGCTTGGAATGTTTATGTGGTTGTAATTTACACTTACCAATGGCTTGAGGGGCCAAATAACTCAAATTTGAACTAGGTTCAATTAAAATAAACACTATATGGTTGGAGATCATACATTCCATCTCCACCACTGAAGCTTGGTGGTCGGATTGTTTATTATCCACAGTTGCATAAATTCATGGCATACTCCTTGCCACATCATTGATGGTGATAGCTTCTTGGACATTGTAAATTATCCTACTGCTTTGTTGTCTGTGAAGATAGTCCCTCAGTATATGTTCTTCTGCACAACCCCAACATTTCAAGTGTTCTTTCTTTGGGTCATCTGTCTTTCCTTGGGTTGATCCAATTGGTATATTTCTGCTCCAGGAAGGGAAATTCTGCTGGTGTACACTTCGGTTCAGAAATATCATCCTTGAATCCTTCTTATAGTTTTTAAATATTGGGGATTTAAATACCTTTTTCTGAAATCCCAAACAATTCTTTTTCTTCCAGCCTTCGCGAGGTTCTAGTCGAAGTCCAAAATGCTCATAACAATCTCTTTCCTTTTGGATAGTGTCTTCTAGAGTCCTTGGCTTGTCAAACTCAATCTTGTTCTTATAGTCCTTATGTAGTCCACTGATGAATCATTGTACCTTGGCCTTTTCTACTTTTATGTAAGGTACATACCTCAAAAAATCAAGGAATCTGATGACATATTCTCCTATAGTGAGTTTCCCCAGCTTTATTTCATAGAATTCTTTACTTTTTCATCGAAATACTTTTCCGAAAGATACTTCTTCCTAAAGTATTTTTCAAACCGTTCCCAATATAGGTATTCTTCATGAATCCCTTTCACATTCTTAAATTCTTCCAACCAAATGGAAGCCTTTCCATTCAGGTTGAAAGTGCTACTCGGGCCTTAAAGTTTTCTGAGAAGTCATGGACTCTGAAATAATTGTTTAGTCCAAGAAGCCAGGCCTCCACTTCCTCTCCCTTCTTGATCTCACCGTCAAAAGAGGGTGGTTTGGCCTTCTTAAATTCTTCGAGATTATGACTTTTGGAATTCTTTCGTTTCTTTTGTTTTCTTCAAGAATGTGAACTAGTTCTGCTACTAGAAGGTCCCTTCGAGTCACCAGTTTCCTTTCCAGAGGAATCATTTGATACTTGTCCCCTATATCTGGGTTGGAACTTTCTCGAGGTTTTCTTCCTAGTGTTGCCACTTAAAAGACAATGTTTTTGTATCTTGGGTGGACTTCGAATCCTCTTTGTTTGTCGTCAATCCACATGAATGGTGTCAGGTCCATGCTACAATTGTCTTTGTATGTCCAATAAAATCTGTAGCAATACTGCATTAATTTCCATTTTCTTCTCTTGCTCTTTTATCAACCTCTCGTTGTTAGCCTTACGGTCTCATCTAGATTCGGAGGGGTCTCTACAACCCTCCTTTTTTCAGACTCTTCATCTCTATTGTGGGATCCATCCCCCACTTCGTGGGGCGTCACCATTCTATAGATTTGCAGTTTCGCACGGTTGATCATCCACTTGCGTGCAGACAAAACACTTGTTGTTAACCAACATTATATTCGTTCATAACCAACGCTTAATTCACATTTCCTAAATACCTACACATACAACAGTAATGCATACACACACAATAGTAAGTTGTCATTATTTCTATAATAAGGGCTTAACCAGCCTTTTTAGGAAGGGAGTAAGGTAAGATGTCACCCTTTAATGTGCTCGTCCATGAGCCCAAATAGGTTGAGTGTTGTAACCATTCCCTGATACCAATTTGTAACACCCCCAGTCTTTGTGCGAGAACTAAATAAAATTTCTCATTCACGAGTCCCATTAGCTCTTCGATTTCTTGCTGCAATCCCACTATTTGATCCAGAGGCCCTATTGAAACCCCACTATCATGAACATGCACAAGATGTGGGCTTCCCCTATGCGACCACCGATTGTGACCGCATGCCAATAAAAAGGTGTTTCACATTTCGAGACTTCGGGACTTCTGCATGTGAGTCAATCCTGACTCATGTTTCCACAAATCCTCAACCTCTGGTTTCTCTCCAAGGAAATATCTATGGGCCTGTTCTATCACCTCGATCGACAACTATGATCATGTCACGATTTCACATATAGGGATAAAGAACGTGATCCAACTCTGACTCTTCGTTCCCCAAAATCTCGATCTCCATTGGCTCCTCCTTTAATCTTGCACCCATACGATCGGTCGACACAACCTGGGGCTTATTCGCCCAACTCATCCGGCTTCACGTTTCACAAATTTGGAACATAACCTAATGCCTATCTTTTGAAAGCCCGATCCCCGAACTCTCGATATCCCTTCGCCCAGATCAATGGTCATGGCTCTCCTGTGATTTTACGGTTCAGATCAAATTGTGAGTTCGGGTCTTGCGAGTTCAAAAAAATCTACCCTTTGACTTCTTTCAATAGCAAGTTAGAAAAATTTTGATCTCTCACCACGTTTATTCTTACGATGGACGGTCAAGGAGGGTCTCGATAGATCCTTGGATCTACGGTCCAGATATCATCACTACTTGTGAATAATGAAGGAGTCAAGGTGTGAAAGCCTGCGCTCTCTCTTCAAATATAATGGTCGTGAAAGACCTCAGATCCTTCCTGATGAATCTCATTAGTTCTTCTCCTAAACAAAAGGATATTCCCTTTCGTTATTTTAACTTGATATCGTGTCTAAACTTGGGAAATGAAATTCAACCTCTCAGATCTTCGAGCTTCTGTGACTCTGAAACCTTCGAAAAATAACTCCTTCTTTCACAGGTATCTGAGACCCAGATCACCTAAACCTTCATATGATTCTTGGTCAAATTATCCCTACTCTTAGTCGGGTTTCTAGATAAGATCTCGGGTGTGTTTCAAAGACCCTAGGCTACTGACCTGAATGAAGTGCCTTCCTAACTCACAAGGTTAGGAGCGATGACACTAGAGAAAGGTAAAATCATGGGTTTACCATAGTGGTAGCCATACCAAGGAGCTTACTCTGAGTCTGAGATATGATGCAATTCTCTGGGGAAGGTGCTTTCGAGGAATTAAATTAGAACATCATGAGAATCAAGCAGATGGGACGATTCTCAGTGGAATGGAATCATTCTCCAGACTTAATCATTTTATACACAAACCAAATATGGCATATAAGTATACACATGCATCAATTACTTCCAATATAAAACACCAGGAAATCATTCCATACATAAACCATTTATGGGCGTATAAACATGAGCATGTATCCATGATATTCAAGTCAAAATACAAGGCATAAAACACTTATCATAACCACAAGGAATGATGCAACAAATGAGAGGGGTGCTTGTTTCCACCCAACCATAGGCTCAGTCACTCCCAATGGATTTTTCACTGGCCACCCCCGAGATTAGGGCACGATGATTTGAGATTCAATCTCTTACTTCCAACTCAACCTAAGTTAGGGATGAAGGTTACTCTCCTTCTCCCTATACAGGAATAGATGAGGACAAAGGTTACTCTCCTTCTCCTGACTCAATCTCTCTTCTCTGCGATCCCAACACACTTTTGGCTCTCAATCCTTCCTTGGACCTGAGCGTTTCTGGTCTTGTCTCCAAATTCTTCGTTGGTCCTCTCTGCCCACACCACACTTCCTTTCTTGCCTTCCTCAGAAAGATTGTGTGTGGCTCAAATTCCTAGACTATGGTTAGGTCAATAAGCCTTACAGATGGGTGGTCTAACCCATCCCCTCATTAACTCTTGTGTAGGTATTCCCACCTACTATCCTGAATATAATTCATTTCGGGTCAGAGGGTTGTTCTGATCTTGACGAATTAAAACCAGCATAGTACTTGCTCGGTGGAAGTTAATACAACTGCTCCGGGCCCCTTCCACCACCTTTTCATTATAAATCATGGTCTATTTTAGCACAACCCCTTCCCGGCAGTCATGAAAAACATATTCATAACAAATTTACATTCATCAACCTTTTATACAAAGGAAAATAAAATTAAATATTCACACCTTTGAGTTTTCCATAATTCCCTGTCCAATATAGTTATATTTATAAACTGGGGGGAAAAGGGTGTTACACTTAGGAGAGGGGAAAGTCTAGGAGGGTTTATCGTTATTACAACACTGTCTCTTGAGCCAATAGGCTCACCCCTTCCCAATGAGCTCTCATTTCTTATTTTGTGAGCCCTCGACACTCTTCCCATAGGACGAAGGAGACTCTTCAATCGAATTTTCTCTAGTTCCACAATGTCAGCTCTGTCAAAGTGGAAGCGTCTTTCTTTGGCACTCACTTCCTTTTGTCCATCCCTCCTCCTCTCCCAGGCCTAAACTTGGTAAAAGAGGAGGTGCCACCTTCGGGCGCACACTCTCCTTTGGCCACCAATATCTTAGCCCCCCAAGTGGCATCCAATGAAATCATTGGAGAATTTGTTGGACAGGAAGAGGAGGAGGAGTAGCCTCATCATTTCTCCAACTGCATGGTGGAGGAGCACCTTCTTCTCCTATTCAAAATTATGCAGAGACAGGATGACCAGATGCATTCCTAGAGAATTCTTAGTCAAAGGATGGACATACTTTTTGACACCTTGATCGATGCTCCTGTGCGTGCCAGTTGCCCCACTTGCGGATAATGGTTCACCTAGGCCTACATAATTCATGGAAAACCCAACTCAGCTAATGATTGATGTCTCTAGGTTTGTCGTTTTTGTTGATTCTAGTTGCAGGATTGATGGTCTAGCTCACCACAATGAAAGGATAGATTATCATTCAGTTTTTTCTTATTATGTTTATGTATCTAGAATTATAGTAGATCTATCTACAACTAGTCCCAGTAACATATGGCAGAACATGTTTCAAACTTTTTTTGTTCATGCAACAATAGTGCTAGCACTCAGGACGATGTATCAATTTCTAAACATCATGATGCCACTTGTTCTGGTTTCCCATTTGTGGAAGAAAAAGTGGCTCATACTTTCCACTGTACAACACACATATGTCATTAATATAAGGTCGCACTTTTTATTCACAAAAAAAAATAAAAATTCCACCGTGAATTTATTCTAGATTATAAATTAACACAAAAATCCCTATCAACAGAATGATAATAAAACCAAGTTGTCAACAAGGGTAAGAAACGAATCTGGTTTTCCTTAAGACAGATGATATCTTCATAACTGTATAGAGTAGAGGGATCAGAAGGGTTCACAAGGGTTAAATATAACGATATTTTCCCAACACAACTCTAAAAAAGGCACTAAGGATAAAGAATCAAAACCAGATCTGTGCACCACAAGTTGGTCATTAAATGGGGATCCTTCTAATCTGACACTCCATCCGGTCCTCAGTCCGACACCTGATCCGACCCTCGATCCAGACCTGGAAATAATTTTTTTATGAAAAACGAATTTACAAATATAGGAAGTGAATAGCTTTGGGAATGGTTAAGCATGAAGGAAGGGACATTAAAATAACACTAAGGTTTTTATGAAGGTCAACCTAAAGCTGCATCCCCAAGTCATTCGAAAAATAAATTACTTCGAAAATAAAATTCAGAAATTGAACATAACAAAACAAAAACGCTCAAGAAATTATGGGTTGTCTTTTAAAGATAGCAGGGGAAATACCTCCATTACAGAGTTGCAATCCTTACAAAATTTAACTATTTTACTAATCCCATGTGCTTTACATGAATGGGCAGTGTAAGACCCCTCAAACTTCTATGAGAAAGGTAGTAATGTACAAGGTTTATGGCTGAGAAAAACGTAGAGATGAGGAAAAAGGAAAACATTCTTCGAGATGTGGAAACCCAAAGACAAAGTTCATATGGGAATGCTATCTATAGGTGGGAAAGGTACATGATGAAAAATGAAAAGAGAAGGGAACCCATAAATTCACGCACATAGATCCATAAAACCATTACCATTTATAAACATATAATTTCTACATACAAAAACATTAAACAATTTACAACATAAACTTGTATACATGTGTACCATAACCGAAGGGCGAAGAATGTGAATCTTGTTGTCCCCCTCTTTCACTCCATCTATATCCCCCCTTACTAATTGTTGAAACCTCATCGATACCTCCCAGACAGTGCTAAGGGTACTATGCTTCCCCTTGAGCCCGTCAAGCCGCAAAGGGGCCAAGCACACAATCTATAGAATAATCTATCTCTGATCTCGCCTTGCAAGGTCTCTCTACCACTCTCTATCCAAGCTGGGTATCGCAACTCCCAAAAGAAAAATCAGTTATGAAAAATCTAACAACATAACCTTTCTTTCCAAAAATCGATCCATTCCTCTTGTCTTCCCTTTATTTTATAGATTTCCCCTTACTGGCCTTTCCATTTTCACATTAAATTAGTTTTATTAAAAATTAATTAGTAAATATTGTCCCATGTACACTTTTCACCCAATCCCTTAGTTACACAAGAAATTCATTTAATTAATTTAATTAAATTGCCATTTTCTCTCACCCACCTAAAATCATTCCTAAAAATTCTCCTTGTTGTCTCTCTATTCCCTCAGTTTCCTTTAGTATCTGAAACCCTTATTAAATATTAGTTGAGTTCATTTTATGAAATTTCTCTAGAATATATTCCTTTCTATGCTCCACATTACTTTTTCATTTAAATTTCCTTTTTGTCTAAGTTTGAATTTAGAAACTTTTTCACATAGACATCAATTAAATCTTTTTGATAATTTAATCCTCCTTTAAATTATAAATTTAATTTCCCCCCTTTTTGTTTCTTCATCCCTCCTTTAGGAATTGTTTAATTGAAATTTTTTTAGTCCTCATATCCTATTTAGACCTGGGCTTTAATTTAACTAGGCTTAGCAAATTTGAAAGGGAGAAATTAAAATTATTAAACTTTACTCATAGATAATTAATTTAAGGTTGACCATGTGAAGGTAAGATATTGTTTTCTAGGCCCCTAGGTTCATTGACTCACCTGTGTTTAAAAATCACAACATTCTCTTCAATATTCACTACGTTCTCCATGGGTGTCACTCGCCTTCATTCAAGTTTCATTTATGTGATGTACCCTTCAATACACACGATGTGCTCCAAAGGTTTCATTGTCCTTTTGACTAATTTTGGTAGCCGTGAAGCCATTGGAGTCAAAATTGCATTAGGTGAACTTTTGGGATGCTATGGACCACTAAGGAAAAAGGAACCTACCTTATTGCGTGCCCCTTAGAATCTTCATGAGCGACTGTCTCACTTTGCCCTCATGGCATCGTAGATTTCTCGAACTAGGTAATCGTTAACCTACAGTTCGAGCCACGATGGGAGTGCTACCAGGATGTGGAAGGGTTGTTGGCACACCTCCCCCTCAATATTTCTAGTTATCATGCATGACCCCTTTACTCCAAATATGAGTCTGATTAACAAGAAATTGTCAGCCTACATCCATCAATTAAACATGTCAGCGATCCATAAACAACATCATAATATACCCCGTCATATGTCACATATACAAAAACAGAAATACTCAAACCATATAAATTCCACTCCATGACTCAATCCAGAGTTGAAGGAGCTCCATGTATTCCATAAACACCCGCAATTAGTCAAGAGTCCTGCACACTCAAGATAAACCAGTCAATAGAATCTATCTATACATAATCATAATATAACATCATAATCCATGGTGTCATCATCATAATCCATAAGTGAATAAGTCAGTCATATAATAAACCAAATAACTTGTACACAAGTGTCCTAAAGGATAATTAACATCAGGTGCACGCAAGAGAGGGATGTTACATACACCCCCTCTTGTTTTAAACTTCGTCCCAAAGTTTCACAGTATACAAGTGCATGCATAAGGTATCAGACAATATCTAAATGTCTAGCTATCAAACAAAAAGGGAATTGCCAATGCATATCATATGCGTCCTCCCAGGTAGTTGAGTATGCACTATAGTTGTCCCACTAGACCTTGAAGTGATCGATAGTATGACACTGTAGCTGTCGAATTTGATGGTCCATAAAGTGGATTGGATCTGCCATGAGTGATCCCTCACCCAACATTCACCAAGAACTCAATTTAATCACATGTGTAAGATCACTGACCTAAATTCACACATAGATATAAGATAAATATCGAGCAATGCCTCAAGGAATGAGGAACAGTTAGATGCTAGGCCCTTCAAACTTATGGTCACGGAATGCACATCGAAAAAACTCTTATCTCGATATTGTGCTTCCTCCAATCCTTTTTCTTATCGTTTGTACTTTTTCTTCCATTTATTGGATCGCTTTATGTACTACCAAGACCCCATCCCCGAGTCTATCCTAGCTCAAGGAGTATGATACGGTTGCCCATAAAGGAACTTAATGGTACCTTGATGGTTGTTATCGCATGCAAGAATGACTAATGTCAAGAACTATTCCCGACATTTTTGTTGGTCCAAACACACATATGAAACAAAACCTTCCAAATTTGGTTCATTCCTTCGATAATCCTATCTATCTTAGGGACATCCTGCACTAAATTTTAGTGGTGTTCCCAAGGTCTCCTGGAAAACTCGCCCAAAATCGTCTTGCAAACAACGATTCCCTTATCAAATATGATTCTTTTCATACATCTAGCAGTATCAATATCTTGTTGATATAAAATCTATATATACCTGGCACTTGATAAGTCATATGCACAGGGGAAAGGGTGTGCATTATTTGTCAGAGTTTCAACTATCATGAAAATCTATTTGTGCCTCCTTGTCGTTAATGAAAATCCAAAAATAAAGTCCATCGAAATGACCTCCAATTTCGATTCCATAAAAGTGTGTCGTTGTAGTAATCCTGTCATCTGTCTACGTTTAGCCTTCACTTGTTGACATCATACACACCTCACCATGTAGATAAATATGGACACATTCATGCCTACCAAAGGAATGAGGTATTAGTGTATGCCCTCATCTTCATGACTATAAGATCAGACATTTACAATGCTCTATGAGCTTAGTTTAAGATCAAACTTATGGATTCTTCATTGGGCAGTACGTAAATATGGTTATTATATCTCAATGATTCGTCATTTTCCATAGTATATACCTCAATTTTTGTACCAGCATGGTGTCTTTTCCCATAGAATTCCTTAACCTCTTTATACCAATCATCGTCGCGTTGTAATTAGAATATTTTCACGTAGATTTTTTTGAAGAGGTATCACCGAAAATATGCATCGTCTTTGACTAAAAAGTTTCAACCAACGCCTTTGTCGTGCATTCTGTTAACTCCCAAAATAACACCATTATTTTGCTAACTCGTTCACAAAGGTTCGATTAAAGTTTTGAATTGCGAATGGGAAAAGGACACTTAAACTTGCAGGCAACTTTTCAATCCCTTACTGAGCTCCAAATTAAGATCTGACAGCACCATTGGGAAGCTGAGATTCTGTAGATGTCGATCGACTATTTACATAAGAAAAATGGATTTTTTATGACCGAGAAATTCAATTTTGAAAATCTGCCCGCTTTCAACAGCACAGAAGGCAGAATTTTTTACCCGTTAGCTGTTGAAAGTGGCGCTTTCCGCAGCTAAGGAGCGTTTTTTCACAGGCTGCGTGCTGTGGAAAGCCTGTAACGGCCAGGATGTCACGATTTTCGCCCAGATTTGAAATTTTTGAATTAAAAGCAGATGAAAACGTTGGGATTAGACAGGTGGTGGATTATTCCAACAAATCCAAAGGCTATTTTGGGAAAGGCAAGTCAAAAAAGGAGTCTTTGGTCAAGTTTGATCAATTTTGATGGCTAAATTTCAGG
>ML814744.1:63535-75206 GCA_009831015.1 Picea engelmannii | reverse complement strand
TAGAAGGATCTTCCTCTAGATGCTTCTTTTTAGTATAAATAGGAGTCGAGGGTATGAGAACCCTAGCTTGGATATTATTGTAATAGAGCGCTGCTCGATTGGAGTTTTCCCCCTCGAAGAGGCCTGTGAACATTGCTATCTGAATCAAGTGCTATTTCTGTTCAAGTGTTATTTCTGTTGCTATTTCGTATATCATTTCTGTGTATTGTGAAGATTATACTGGATATTTTACTGTTATTCTGTCATTTCTAGCATTTCGTTTCTGTTCTGCATATTTTGTATATCTGGTATCTTGCAGTAACATTCCCTAAATAATGATTCTTCGATTGATAAAAAGAACATTTCAACAGTTTCCCTATTAATTTGTTCTCTGGTAGACATTATAGTACCAGGTGAAAATGTTCGTCATATTCATCCATAGTACGCGAATATATAAAAATATCGTCAATAAATATTTGAACAAACTTGTCCAAGTATTCGCATAACACCCCCTTCATCAAACTCATGAATACTCCAGGGTGTTTGTCAGTAAAAATGGTAAACTCATAGGGTATGAACCACATCTTGAAAACGATCTAAGGAATATCTTCCCCTTAAATCACAACTGGTAATAACCAGATATCCAATCAATATTCGAATACACCGTCATGCCTATCATTTGATCAAATACTCGTCTATTATTGGCAACGGATACTGGTTCCTAATCATTTCCTTGTTCAATAGATGGTAGTAAATGAAAATTATCCACAGCCCCTCATCGTCATTCCCTCTCAACTACTTTGTGTTACCGTTGAGCATCACATCATACGATTCCCACTAGTTCATACTAATCATGTCATAATTATACCTTAAGATCGTGACATTTAGGTCAAACCTCATTACACTATTTCTTACGTCAAAGAGATTGTTCATACCCCTTCCTCCAACCATTTGGCTGGCACCCGAAGCCATTTTGACTAATATAAGCTCATCCTGTCGAATTCCTTTATTTGAATCCCTTCAACATGGTACTAGGAATAGATCTCTCTGAAGCACCAGCATCTAAAAAATATTAAACATTTGTTTGGTGATGGTACCTAACGCCTCGATCATAGTGGATTGGTGCTCGACCTAGTGGTTATTCACTATGGTCATGAATCCTATGGGCCTTTCCCATCTCCCCAAGAGTAGTGTGTCTTGTTGACTCAACTGCTCTAACCTTTTCAATCGGAAAAGAATTCTAGTAAGGTGGTATATCCACATGTCCAATGCCCATCTCGATTTTAGTACTCTTGGTCTTGAAGTAGAAGTTGTTAGCCTATCAGCCTAAGATCTTGGTCTATTCTGCTGACAAGTCCAACTGTGGTTGTTAGCGGCCATCACCTATAGGGATCTTCTACTGAGGAACCTGCGAGTGTGGTTTCATGAAAAATGGTTCTATAGATGTATCATGATACCAAGATGTCTTTCCCGGTTGGTGCTTGATGTTATTGCACCCCAGATGTGATCAGTCCAAACAATCTTGTAGGAGTCATGTCTTGACTCCCATGGTCAAAACCTTCTTATCTATGAGGCCTACTGGATGACATCGTGCAATGTCCAAGGCATTTATAACCTCACCCTCACACAAACATTGGATTTAAGGTTGAACATGAACTTGTTGAGCTCTAGCTTCTCCATGTTTAGATGCAGGGCATATCGAAGTAGCTCCATAAATATGGTCTCATAATCCGACAACATATAACCACCTTGTCATAAGGTGTTGAACTCATCTAGTTGGTGCTCAATGAATTCTTCTTACAAATACTTCTCCTGGAACTGTTCATTGACCTATTACCATACACGGCTTCAATGACCATGTTTAACGAAGGTAGGAGCATCTTCTACCAAAGAAGAGCGCTCCCCTTTAGCTGAAGACCACCCTGCAGACCTTCATGCTAGAAGTAGTAAATGTGAGATGTGAAGAACCTCACCTTTTCTCTCCAGTTACGCCTTGGAGAATGAGCCATCTATGGCACTAGTGGACTCAAGAACTTAACCCTCTTGAGTTTCTCGTTAATTCTACTAGTTTGGTTTGATCGTGGTGTGGACCCTCAGGTGTACAGGTGCCCTCACCTCATCTTAGTACAGATGGTTAATCAAGGCCTCTAACATTCCCTAGAAGGACCTTGTGTGACCATCGACATCCCTTACAAAAATCAAATCCTTCCCAAGGACTAGTTCTTCCCTTTCGATTTAGACACCTAGGGCGTGGGTTCTTCTAGAGGCATCACACCTCCTTCCCTAGCACCACGTTGTGAATCTTTGCGGCATCCTCTAACCGTGATTACCGTAAGGAAAGGTTAATAATTCAATTACAACTGAGTATCAATAAAGGGGTCAATTTGTTAGAAAAAAAGGACCATGGAGAAATAAATAAAACAAATGCGGAAACAAAACATAGAAGATACACAATACAATAGAGACAAAGATTTACGTGGTTCACCCAGTGTGGGCTATGTCCACTAGAGAAATTTCTAGGTCCTTGCTTTATTATTATCCAACATATGAAGGGATACAACCTACAACAAACCCATTGTAACTTCCTCTTCTTTCTCTCACATTCTCCTATCTCAGAATACCATATTCACCATCAATAATAGCCACAATACATTTCCCTCATAAAACAGGGTTTCCTTCTAGGGAAAAAAACCCTAACATAATCTCTACCGTTAGATCTGCAACCTTATAATGAACGGTCCATATTTACAATGAAATTACAACCCCGCAGAGGGGGTACCCCCCCTCTGCACTCCCCCACATGGAAGAGTGTACATACTTTTGGGGTGTAAATACTTCATGGGGTATAAACGCGACTGGAAGAAAAAGACCTCTAAATCAAGAAGATAATCAGGCTCCACAACCAACAATCTCCCACTTGGAGATTGATCTCAACAACTCCACCACTGCTGTATATGTTGGACTCTGAACCTTCTTGGACCTAGAAAATTTCTCATCTTCATCTTCATTCTTATAGACCAACTGAAACTGAGCAGAAACTCAGTTTCTCCCTGGTTACTCCCTTTGTTAACATGTCTGTAGGATTTTGTCTAGTGTGTATCTTTTCCAACTTAAAATGTACATCTTCCAAGGCAGATCGTATGAAGTGGTACCTCAACTGTATATGCTTAGTCTTTGAATGGAAGGATGAGTTATTTGCAAGGTGAATGGTACTCTGACTGTCACAGTACAACCTGTTGTTCTCCTACTTCTTTCCCAATTCCTCCATAAACCTCTATAATCAAATCATCTCTTTACTAGCCTCTGTAGCAGGAACATACTCTGCCTCTGTTGTTGAAAGTGCAACAACCTTTTGCAGTTTCGAAATCCAACTTACTGTTGTTCCACCTATACTAAAAACATACCCTGTGGTGCTCCTCCTGCTATCGTTATCACCTACCATATCTAAATCAACATATCCCTATAGAAAATTGTTTCAACCTCCAAAACATAATGCATGAGTAGTATTACCTCTCAATTAACTAAGAATCCACTATACTACCTCCCAATGTTCTTTACCTGGATTGTTCATATACCTTCTCACAACTCCCACTACATGTGCAATATCTGTTTTTTGCATACATCAAGCTGCCAACTTTTGATGAATAAGGGACCCTGGAAATGTATTTTATCTCCTCCTGTGTCTTGGGACACATTTCCTTAGTTAATTTGAAATGGTTGGCCAAAGGTGTACTTATTGGTTTTGCATTCTGCATTCTAAACCTCTCCAACACCTTCTCTATGTACTCACCCTGAGACAATGTCAATTTGTGATTTTTTCTGTCTCATGCTATCCTCATGCCAAGGATTTTATTTCTAGCACCCAAATCCTTCATCGCAAATGAATTGGCTAATTTCTTCTTGAACACATTTATATCCTACATATTAGAGCCTACAACAAGCATGTCATCTACATACAATAGCAAGATAATAAAGCTTCCATTTTCTAGATTTTTAAAATAAACACAGTGATTAGAATGACATCTACTATAACCATGTTCTGTCATAAGCCTGTCAAACTTCAAATACTACTACCTTGGAGATTCCTTTAGGCCATACAAGCTCTTCTTCCACTTTCATACCAAATTCTCCTTCCCTTTGACCTCATACCCCTGTGGCTGCTGCATATAAATCTCTTCCTCCAAATCCCCATGGAGAAAAGATATTTTTACATCTAATTGTTCAGGATGCAAATCTTCTACTGCCACAATAATTAAAATAGTCCTAATTGAATTTATTTTAACAATAGGAGAAAATATTTCATCAAAATCTATACCTTTCTTTTGTGCAAACCCATTTACAACAATTCTAGCCTTGTACTACTTTTCTCCTCCATCTTCTTCCTTCAACTTGTAAACCCATTTATTTTTCAATGCTCTTTTTCCTACAGGCAACTGAAACAAGTCCCAAGTATGGTTATTTTTAAAGGAATACATTTCCTCTTTCATGCATTTCTCCCACTTCTTTTTGGTGTCTACCTGTATTACCTCTTCATAACATTCTAGTTCACTAGAATCAGTGAAAAATAAATAATACAAGGAAGGAGAGTATCGTTCAGGGGGAATACTTAACCTGATAGATCTTCTAACAACACTTGTAGGTGTTTGAGGTATCTATTGCTCCTGTTGTTGTACATTTTGATTTTCTAGTTCCTTTGGAATTTGAATTTATTTTTTAGTGATCTCATCAATCACTATGTATTCTTGTTTTTCTTTTTCCTGTTTCTTTCCCTTCAACTGATCTTTGTACATGGCCTTCTCATTGAATATGACATCTCTACTCCTAATGATTTTGTTATTTTCATAATCCCATAAGCGATAACCAAAATCATTAACACCATATCCAATAAAGGTGCACGTCTTGGATTTTGCCTCAAGCTTTGTTCTATTTTCTTTATCAATATGGACAGATGCTTCACAACTGAAAGTTTTCAAAAAAAAATAGTTTACCTTTTTTCTTGTCCATTCCTCCTCTGGAATTATACCATCCAAAGAGCTTGAAGGTCCTTTGTTTATTAAGTAAACAACAATATCTACAGCATCTTCCCAAAACTATAAGGGAAAACATGCATGCAATCTCATACTCCTTGCATGCTCCATGATTGTCCTATTCATTCTTTCTGACACACCATTTTCTTGTGGTGTTCTTGGAACTGTCTTCTCTCTATGAATCTGATGGTATGAATAGTAATCATCAAAATCCTTGCTGAAATATTAAACTCCATTATCTGATCTAAGACACTTCAACTTTTTTCCTGTCTCATTCTCAACCAAATCTTTCCATTTCTTAAAAGTATCAAAAACATTAGATTTTTGTCGAATGAAATAAACCCAAGTTTTTCTAGTTGCATCATCAATAAAAGTAACATAATAATTAGAGCCACCAAGAGATGATACCTGAGCTGGTCCCCATACATATTTATGCACAAGATCTAACCTTTCATTCTTCTTTTCTTTTTCTACTCTGACAAATCAGACTCTCTTTTGCTTTCCATAAACACAATGCTCACAGAAGTCCAAATCAATTTGTTTAAGATATGGAAAAAAAAATATTTTTTGAAGTATCTACATACCCTTCTCACTCATGTGTCCAAGCCTATGATGCCATAGTGTTGTATCCAAACCTGTAGAAGCTAAAGAGATATAAGATTCATTATTACCAGTACATAAATACAATGTACTTACCTTCTCTCCTTTCACTATCACCAATGATCCTTTGATGACCTTCCACATCTTATCTATAAATATGGATATAAAACCTTCACTTGCCAACTGCCCTGTTGAAATTAGATTTTTCCTTAAATATGGAACATGTCTTACCTCTTTCAAAAACCATTGGTTTCCATTTCATTTCTTTATTTTTACCTTTCCCATTCCAACAATTTTCCATGGTGCATCATCACCCAAATGAACCTATCCAAAATCACCTTGAACATAATCTAGAAAATGTTTCCTATGGGTTGTGGAATGAAATGAAGCTCCTCAATCCACTACCCAAGACTCAAAAATATTATCTATAGAAAGAATCAAAGCATCTTGTAACACATCACCTGTTATATTTGCTTCCTGATTTTTCTCTTGTTGTCCATCTCTTTGTTTCTTTGGAGCTTTGCAATCTTTCTTCAGATGTCGTTTCTTCCCACAATTTCAACACTCTATCTTTCCAAGTGTGGATTTGGATCTTCCCTTCCTAGAATTCCCATGGTTCCCTGAGCCCTTTCCTCTATCCTTTTGTCTTCCCCTATTCTCCATGTTAAATGCATTACCTGATGTCTCACTTGTGTTTTTCCATTGCATTTCCTCACTAAGGATAACACCAACAACATCATCAAATTTTAAAGTATTTGAACCAGAGACAGAGTTACTTACAACCATGAGCAAGTTGTTCCATCTTTTTGGCAATGAGCACAAGATTAGAAGAGCCCTGACCTCATCATCAAAGTCCGCTTTTACAGAACTTAGTTGATTAGTAACCGTATTAAATTCATTTAAATGATCTGCAATAGACCCACCTTCTCACATCTTCATATTAAATAATCTCTTCATTAGAAATACCGTATTGGACGCCGAGGGTTTTTCATACAATTTGGCCAATGCGTCCATCAAACCCTTCGTTGTCTTTTCTTTGGAAATATTGAAAGCCACTGACGCTGGCAGGCTCAGTAATATCATTCCTAGAGCCTTTCTGTCAAGAATATCCCATTCTTCATCCTTCATGGTCATCGACTGAATCTTTGCTAGTCCGCCCAATGGTAGGAATAAATCCTTCTGATATAAATAATCTTCCATCTGCATCTTCCATAACTGGTAGTTTTGGTCGTTAAATTTCTCGACCGTAAGCTTTCCATCTTCTGACATTGCTCCCACTCGAACCAAGAACCCTCTTTTCTTGCGAGTTACCTTTTGCTCTGATACCATTTATTAGAAAAACAGGACCTTGGAGTAATAAATAAAACAAATATGGAAACAAAACACAAAAGATACACAATACAATAGAGACACAGATTTACGTGGTTCACCTAGTGTGGGCTATATCCACTAGAGAAATTTCCAGGTCCTTGCTTTATTATTATCTAGCATATGAAGGCATACAACCTACATCAAACCCACTGTATCTTCCTATTCTTTCTCTCACAATATCCTATCTCAAAATACCATATTCACCATCAATCATAGCCACAATACATATCACTCATAAAATATGGTTGCCTTCTAAGGAGAAAAATCCTAACATAATCTCTACCGTTAGATCTGCAACCTTATAATGAATGGTCCATATTTATAATGAAATTACAATATACATTTACAAGGCAATTTTTCTTTTAGGGGCTTCACCCTCGAACCCCCGCTCATGGCCCGCTTTCCCCTAGACCCCCCAGTCAAGGGGATATCCCCCCCGGGACCTCGCAGAGGGGGTACCCCTCCTCTACACTCCCCCTCCTGGAAGAGTGTACATACTTCTGGGGTGTAAATACTTCATGGGGTATAAGCACGGCTGAAAGTAAAAGACCTCTGGATCAGGAAGATAATCAATCTCCACAACCAACATAATTCAGTGGAAGGGGTGGTTATCTACAGTCGCAAGGTTGTACCTTCTCTGATACCATATGTAATGACCCTCTATTACAACAACCAAATTTTTTTATTTTTATTTTTCATTAAGAAATATACATTACAATTAATAATTACAACATTGGCACATCATACGACATATTAATGAACAATATTAACACATTAACAAACTGCACGACATAAGCAAGAAAAAGATTGCAGTGGATAATGATACATATATCGACGCATTAACAAAATAACCAACAACCCATAACACATGCATTCTTTTAATAATGAAACATCACATCATAAACCATAAATATCTCAATTCGTCTCATCAGGGAAATCATTGGTTACATAAAGATAATTAATCATAGTTCTGGGTCTAATCCGATCTACTTAATCCATCCTTCAGGTAATGATTAAGAGAAATTTGTACAAGGCAATGCTATATAAAAGTTTAGAATCATAGTGTAATTACAATAAACAAGTCAAATCTAAACTTATGTCTAAGGGATCCATAAGAATATCAATCATCACCCATCATGTTACATTACATATATAACTAAGCATAAAAGGAGATCATCCATGCTTAAACAATACAATGATTTAACATGCTACCCTTCATCATGTACCCAATTATAAAACTGTTAAAGCAACATAAGTAATAAATAAGAATTCGATAGATTACATATCCATTAAATAAATTCAAGGAATACCTTAACTTATTCTTCCATAAATAAGAGTTCATTTATCTTTCTAAAATTCATTAAAGGAATTAAAACTTCCAATATGTTGTAACAATTAATAGATAATTAGATGTTAAGTTACATTATGATTTAAGAATCCAAGGAAGAGTTCTAAAATTTATTCCAACCCCTGAACCTGTGAAAAAGTGATTTAGTTTTCAGTCTGAATCTTAATCTAGTCCTCAATATGGAACTTTAGCCGATCCTCCATCTGAACCTTCATCCGGTCCTCCATCCGACCCTCCAAACGGAACTAAATTTCTGGGAAATTCGAATTGAAAAATTGCACGCATCAAATTGATTTTTGAGTGATTAAGCCTTCAGGAAGGGACTAGGAAATGATTGCAATGAGGATTAGAATGTCAAGCTATGCTTATATCCCTAACCTCATTCTCGAATTAAAAAAAAACAACTTTAAAATTAAAATTCAGAAAATTAAAAGTAAATGTAACATAATCGCTCAATTAAATTTTGAAATTGTTTTCTAAAAGAAAGCAAGGATAAAACCACAACTATAGACTTGAATACCATGACAATAAGACTAAATAAAATTTCAAAATCTTCTAGAGGTTTGGCAACATAAATCCCCAATTTCGTTTTCCAGAAAATTATCAACAAGGTATTAAAATTTAATCAATCAAGTGGATATCTCATCATAAGACTCTACTGGTACTAAAATAAAATTATAATACGCCTAAAGCAAGCCAACAAATATTAGTTCCATAAATGAAAACTTTGTCACGAACTTAATTTAGTCCCATCAACAATTTATGCAGGGACCCAAATAGATCCCAGCAAGGATAAAATTTGGCAACCATTGCATACACAATAAATCTATTTTAATACACATAAGTGGAAACTTCAACTCATAATTGAATGCCCACATAGAAGATTAATTTTTTTTTAAACACTGAAATTGAAACTCTCCAACTTGGAATGAATGCATGCACAGTAGATTCATTTTGTGTCGGTAAAGTTTATGAACCCCAAAACTTGTGTAAATACTTAGATCTCTAACCATAGTAAATGCATAGTTATTCAAGATTCTCATAAAATTATGATGAAGGAAGCTAGGAAAAATTTAATTTTAAGTGCCCAACACAGAGAGAAATCCAAAAATAAAACACTAGGGGGAAAACAAGTTCAGTGTGAAATTGAATTGTACCCAGCTATGAGTTCAATATTGCACCATGAATCTGTTCTAGATTATAAATTAACACAAAACTCCCTAACAGCAGAACGATAATAAAACCAAGTTCTCAACAAGGGTAAGAAACAAATCTGGGGTTCCTTAAGAAAAATAATATCTTAAGAACTGTACAAATCATAGGGATCAGAAACATAAATCAACTTTTTAAAAACTCAAAGGAGAAAAGGGGTTCACAAGGGCTAAATATCACAAGATTTTCCCAACCCAACTCTACACAAGGCGCTAAGCATAAAGAATCAAAACCATAGTTTCACACCACAACTTGGTTATTAAACTAGGTACCTTATATTCCAACACTCCATCCGGTCCTCGGTCTGACACCTGATATGGCCCTCGATCCGGACTTGGAAACGAAAAATTTATGAAAAATGAATTTACAATTACAGGTAATGAATGTTGGGTGTGTGTTATATTCTTTGCATGTGTGTGTGTGTGTGGGTGTGTCAGATACGACAATTGCGTCTGACGATCCCTTCACCTAGAGCCCTGCCATGTGCACCGGGCACTTTCCTAGAGGGGTCCCAGGGGGGGCAGGTATGCCCCCCCCGGTTATGCATAGCGTTCCGCACCTAGCGGTAGGCCGAGGCAGCGCCTCGAATTTTTTTTTTGGGCAGTTTTTGCTATTTTTAGCTGATTTGTAAATTAATCCCAGATTAAGGGATTATGGTTTTGGTATCTACGGAATACCTAAAAACATTGTATATATTGTATGGTGAATGGTGAAATTCGATATAATGAAAATAAGAAAGGTTTTCCCGGTTGAGGGTTTCCGGTAAAAATCTATGTGTACTTTGTGTATGAGCCATTGATTAATTTATGTATTGCTTAAAAATCTATATGCATTTCTTTACTTCGCAGGTTTAAAAATTACATGTGGTATCAGAGCCACGTTTTTGGCTTCATAGGGATGCCTTTGTTGCTGAGGGTTTGGCTTCGTCTTGATAGATCACGTTTATCTTGGGTCTGTGATAAACCTGGGTTTAGTGGGAGATTTTGCAGTGGAGATTCGAGTAAAGAAAGAGGAATGGGGAGATCATCTAGAATCGAGATAGAGAAGTTCAATGATAAAAACTTTGATATATGGAAGCTCAATATGGAGGACCTTCTTGTAGATAAAGAACAATGGATCGTTGTGGATCCTGGTACACAGCCTACTGGTACACCATCTACAAGCACACAGGCTACTGGTACACAATCTACCAGTACACAAACTACTAGTACACCATTTACTGGTATGTCGAAGGAAGATTGGGACAAGTTAGACAGAAGAGCAAGGCGTACTATTCGACTCTGTCTGGCATATTCAGTGTTGTTGAATGTCTCAGGAGAATCTACAACCAAGGAAATATGGGATAAGTTAGGGAATTTGTATCAATCAAAGTCCCTAGTAAACAAGTTGTTTCTTCGAAAGAAGTTGTATCATCCTAGGATGGAAGATGGAGATTCTGTGACAGAGCATTTAAATGCCTTTAGTACTCTTGTAAGTCAACTTGGATCTGTTAATATTACGATTGCAGAAGAAGATAAGTATATTACTTTGTTATGTTCTTTTTCAGACTCTTGGGATAATCTGGTTGTAGCAATAGGTAGTACCACTCAATCTACATTGAAGTATGAGGATGTAGTTGCATCCTTGTTATCTGAAGAGATGAGGTGAAAAAACATGGATGGTCACAGCACAGATGCTTTATTTGTAAGAGGGCGTACCCAAGACAGGAACCATGGTAAGCCTTTAGGATGGATATCTAAATCTACAGGTAGATCTAAGTCCCCAGGAGAATCTTTGAGGAAATGTTGGAAGTGTGGTAAAACAGGGCATTATAAGAAAGATTGCAAATCTAAGAAGGTTGAAAAACCAAAGGGATCTGATAGTACCTCTTCCATGGAGTTGAAAACCTCCACTGAAGGAGGTGATGTTTACCTAGAATCTACAAGTACACATGCAGACCATGGTGTATGGTTGATCAACTCAGGTGCATCATACCATATGACTCCTCACAAGGAGTGGTTCTCTGAATATGAAAAATATGATGGTGGTGATGTATTCCTAGGAGATGACTCGACAACAAAAATCTTGGGACGTGGAAGGGTTAAGTTTTTTCTAAATGATGGAAGGATTAGAACTCTTCCTGGGGTTCTACACA
>ML814744.1:30474-63109 GCA_009831015.1 Picea engelmannii | reverse complement strand
AGGTAAATTTGTGTATTATGTTTCATTCATAGATGATTTTTCAAGGAACACATGGATTTATTTTCTTAGAAAGAAATCTGAGGTATTTGATAAATTTAAAGAGTTTAAGGCTCTGGTAGAAAATCAGACAAAGAAGAAAATAAGGTATTGAGAACATATAATGGTGGAGAATTATGTGGAAATGAATTCGAAGAATTTTGTAAGAAGTGTTGTATAGCAAGGAAGAAGACTACTCCATACACTCCTCAGCAGAATGGAGTTGCAGAAAGGATGAATAGGACATTGATGGAAAAAGAAAGGAGCATGCTCAGCGGTGCCGAGTTAGGAAAAGAATTCTGGGTAGAGGCAGTGAGTAGAGCATGTTACCTGGTCAATCGATCACCTTCATTAGCGTTGGATGATACAACTCCACACGAGGTATGGTCTGGAAAGAAACCCTCTCTTCAAAATCTTAGAGTGTTTGGTTGTGATGCTTATGTACATGTTCCAAAGGAAAATAGGAGTAAGATGGATAATAAAGCTGAAAAGTGTATCTTTATTGGTTATAAAGATGGTGTGAAAGGTTATAATATTTGGAACCCAGAAACCAAGAAAATTGTTTACAGTCGAGATGTTGTTTTCATAGAGGTAAAAGATGTGTCCAAATAGGAATTCCCACCAATGCAAGACGAACTTGAGAAAATAGAGCTTGAGTTGGATGATGCAAAATCTAAATCATCTGAAGAAGAGGAAGCAGAGGAAGCAGAAGCAGAAGAAGAAGAACCTCATACCCCAGTATTGAGGAGATCAGTGAGAGACAGAAAGAAACCAAAAAGGTATAGTCCACCTAATTTTCGTTCCAATTTTGCTTTATCTATTACTGATGATGATCCCAGAACTGTTAGGGAAGCAGTGAATTCAGAGGATAGTAAACTCTAGAAGAAGGCCATGGTTGAAGAAATGGATGCCTTGGATAAGAAGGAGGCATGTGATATAGTTGAGCTTCCAGCTGGAAGAAAATCGGTTGGTAGAAAATGGTTGCTCAAGAAGAAGTTTAATGCATAAGGTAAAGTGGAGAAATACAAAGCTCGGTTAGTAGCAAAAGGTTATTCCCAGGTAGAGGGAATTGACTTTGGTGAGATTTTTTCTCCTATTGCTAAGTTATCTTCTATTAGATTTATTTTATCTATTGCTGCTACTTTTGATCTTGAAGTGGAAAAAATGGATGTGAAGACAACATTTCTACATGGGGATCTGGAGAAAGAAATCTACATGAAGCAGCCAGAAGGATTTGTAGTGAAGGGAAAGAAAGAGCTAGTCTGTAAGCTAAAGAAGTCACCATACGGTCTGAAGCAATCACCTAGGATGTGGTACCAAAAGTTTGACACATACATCCTTGGATTGGGATTTGTAAGAAGCAGGGATGATCACTGTGTATATTCCAAGTAGGTTGGTAATCACTTCACTTATGTAGTGTTGTATGTTGATGACATGTTTTTGGTAGGAAATAACATGGATGTTATCAAGGAGGTGAAATCGCAGCTATCCTCCAAATTTGACATGAAGGATCTCGGTGTTGCTAACTTCATTATGGGAATGGAGATTAAAAGAGATATTGCAAACAAGAAACTCTAGTTGAATCAAAGAAAATATGTTGAAAAGATATTGCATAGGTTTAATATGCATGGAAGTAAACCGGTCAACGTTCCTATTCCTATAGGTGTAAAGTTATCTGAAGATCAGTGTCCCAAGACACAGGAAGAAGAAGAGGAAATGTCCCATGTTCCATATGCCAGTGCAGTTGGCAATTTGATGTATGCAATGGTTTGTAATAGACAGTACATTGCACATGCAGTGGGAGTTTTGAGCAGATATATGTCAAAACCAGGGAAGGAGCATTGGACAACAGTAAAGAGGGTCTTCAGGTATCTTCATGGCACCACCAATTATGGATTGTTCTACCAAGGAAGACCGGGATTGGACAGAGTGGTGGACATACCTAGCTTTGTTGATGCAGACTGGGTTGCAGATTTGGATCACAAAAGATCTACAAGTGGGTATGTGTTTAACCTATTTGGAGGAGCAATTAGTTGGATGAGCAAAAGACAGGCTGTAGTGGCACTCTCAACTACAGAAGTTGAATACATGGCATCCAATCATGCAAGCAAGGAAGTAGTATGGTTACAAAGGTTGTGTTCAGGTATTGGGCTGGTACAACAAGCAGTGAGATTAGACTGTGATAGTCAGAGTGCAATATTCTTGGCAAAGAACCCATCTTATCATTCAAAGACAAAGCATATTGATGGTCAGTATCACTTTGTGAGAGACATGGTTGAGGAAAAGAAGGTGTTGCTGGAAAAGGTTGACAATTTGAAGAATGTTGTAGATTCATTGACAAAGTTTGTGATCACAGAAAATTTCTCTTGGTGTAGAGTAACAATGGGCATTGTTGCCCTGGATTGTTGACTATATAATCCCCTGGACCCCTGGATGCAAAGAAAACAACAAGTGGGAGAATGTTGGGTGTGTGTTATATTCTTTGCATGTGTGTGTGTGTGGGTGCGTCATATACGACAACTACGTCTGATGATCCCTTCACCTAGATCCCTGCCATGTGCGTCGGGTGCTTTCCTAGGGGGGGTCCCAGGGGGGTGCAGGTATGCCCCCCCGGTTACGCGCAACGCCCCAAAATTGTTTTTGGGGGCGGTTTTTGCTATTTTTAGCGGATTTTTCTATTTTTAGTTGATTTGTAAATTAATCCCGGATTAAGGGATTAGGGTTTTGGTATCTATGGAATGCCTAAAAACATTGTATATATTGTATGGCGAATGGTGAAATTCGATATAATGAAAATAAGAAAGGTTTTCTCGGTTGAGGTTTCCGGTAAAAAACTCTTTGTACTCTGTGTATGAGCCATTGATTAATTTATGTATTGCTTAAGAATCTATATGCATTGCTTTACTTCGCAGGTTTAAAACTTACAATGAATAGGTTTCAGAATGGTTAAACCTAGAGGAAGGGACATTAAAATAGTGTTGAGGTTCTCAGGAAGGTCAAGATAAAGATGCAAGCCCCAAGTTGTTCCACAAATTAATTACTTCGAAAATAAAATTCAAAAATTTAACATAATAGAAGCAAAACACTCAAGAAATTATGGGTTTTATTTTAAAGACAACAGGGGAAATACCACCATTACAAAGTTTCAATCCTTAAAAGACTTAACCAATTGACTAATCCCATATGCTTTACATGCTTGGGAAGCATAAGGCCCCAAAAACATATGTGAGCAAGGCATTAACACAGAGGGTTTATGGTTGACAAAAACACAGAACTAAGAAAAAAGGCAAACATTCTCAGAGATGTGGAAACCCAAAGGAAACGTTTGGATGCAAACGCTATCTATAGTTGGGAAAGGTATAGGAAGAAAAATGAAAAGGGATGGGAACCCATAAATTCACATACGCAAATCCAAAAAACCATTAACATTCATAAAGATATAATTTCTACATACAAAAACATTAAACAATTTACAACAGAAAGTTTTATACATGTGTATCGTAACCAATGGGAGAAAAATCCAAATATTTTTTCCCACTCTTGCGTTCCATCAATCTCCTTTCTTGTTAATCACTGAGACCTCACCGGTACCTCCTATCCAATGCTAGGGGTACTCTTCTCCCCCCTAAGCCCCACTAGCCACAAAGGGTCCAAGAACACAATCCATAGAATAAGCTAGATCCTATCTCACCTCGCAATGTGGAGCTACCACTCTCAATCTGAGCTGGGTAAGAAAACTCCCACAAGAAAAATCAGTCAAGAAAAATCTGGCAGCATAAACTTGCTTGCGAAAAAGTGATCCATTCCTCTTCTCTTCCCTTTCTTTTATAGAGTTCCCCTTAGTGACCTTTACATTTTCATGTTAAATTAGTTTTATTAAAAATTAATTAGGAAATATTCTCCCCCGTACACTTCTAACCTAATCCTTTAGTTTCATTAGAAATTTATTTAATTAATTTAATTATATTGTCAATTTCCCTCACCCACCTAAACGCATTCCTAAAAATGCTCCTTGATGTCACTTTATTCCCTGAGTTTCCCTTAATGAATGACACCCTTCTTAAAGCTTAGTTGAGTTCATTTTAGGAAATTTCTCTAGATTATATTCCTTTCTATGTTCCACATTCCTTTTGCATTTAAATTTCCTTCTTGTCTAAGTTCGAATTTAGCAAGTTTTGCACATAGATATCAATTAATTTTTTTTGATAATTTAATCCTCATTTAAATTATAAATATAATTTTCCCCCTTTTCTTTTCTTCATATCCCATTTATTAATTGTTTAATTAATTTGTTTTTAATCCTCATATCCCATTTAGACCTAGTCTTTAATTTAACTAGGCTTAAGAAATTTCTAAGGGAGAAATTAAAAATAATAAACTTTACTTGTACATAATTAATTTAAGGCTAACCATCTCAAGGTAGGATATTTTTTTCTAGGCCCCTAGGTCCATTGTCTCTCTTGTGTTTAAACATCGTGACATGAAATTCAATACGGACTACGTTCTCCAAGGGTGTCACTCACCTTCATTCAAGTTTCATTTATGCGATGTGCCCTTCAAGACACACTACGTGCTCCAAGGGTGCCACTCACGTTTTGACTAATTTTGGTAGATGTCAAGCCCTTTGATTCAATACTCGATTAGGTGAACTTGTGGGAGACTAAGAGAATCTAAGGGATAAGGACACTACCTTATTGCGTGCCCCTTATAATCTTCGTGAGCGACTGTCTCAGTCTACCCTCATGACATCATGTATCTCTCAAACTAGGTAATTTTTAACCTACAGTTCGATCCACAATGGGAGTGCTAGTAGGTTGTGGCATGGATGCTACCACACATACCCCTCAATATATCTCATTTTCATGCATGACCCATTTATTCTAAATGTGAGTCTGATTAGCAAGAAATTGTCATCCTGCATCCATCGATGAAACATGTCAACGATTCATAAACAACATCATAATACACCCCGTCATATGTCACATATGCAATAACAAAAATAAGTAAACCATATAGTCTACTCTATGACTCGATCCAGAGTCCAAGGAGGTCCATCGATGCCATCAATACCCTCGATCATTCAAGATTCCTTCACACTCAAGAGAAACCAGTCAATAACATATGTCTATACATAATCATAATATAACATAATAATCCAAAGTCTCATCATCAAAATCCATAAGCAAAGCAGTCAGTCATATAATGAACCAAATCACTTGCATGAAAGTGTCCTCAAGGATAAGCCACATCAAGTGCACACAATAGAAGGATGTTACAAAATTGTTTCTCAAGGATTCATCTTAATAGGTATTGTCAAGAATATGTGTGGTCTCTAACTCAATGCATCTATCACTCTATTCACCATTCATTTAATGTAAGAAATCTCAAATTCATATTCGCTAAGTAATTTTGACCAACGCCTTTGTCGGAAATTCAATTCACTCTCAGTAAACATATGTTGCAATCCATAATGATCTATATTTAATTAGAATTTACATAAAATAATATAATGTATCCATACTGTCAAGGCATATACAATGTTAATAACTCCAAGTCATGTAGTGCATAGTTTTCCTCATGCCTTCTGAATTTCCTTGAAATGTAAGTTATCACTCGACCGTCTTGCATCAAAAATTCACCTAAACCTTCTTTGGATGCATCTATGCATACCAATAATTATTTTTCCATGTCCGGGACCTTTAGTATTGGTGTTATTGTTAACAACTCTTTGAGCTTTTAAAATTCTTCCATGCATTTCTCAGTCCATACGAACTACTTGTTTTTCTTCTGCAATTTCGTGATTGGATTTGATATCTTCAGAAAAAAATCGACGAGCCATCAGTAATATCATGCTAAACTCATAAATCTATGTACTTACTATACATTGGTCGGTGTTTTCCATTCCATAATGACCTCTACTTTCATTGGATCCACAACAATACCTTCACCTGATATGATATGTCCGAAGTAATGAATCTTTGATTGGTAAAAAGAACATTTTGATAGCTTCTTGTACAATTTTTTTTCTCTTAGACATCGTAGGACCAATCAAAAGTGTTCATCATGGTATTATTTCATCCAAGAATAAATCATTATGTCATCAATAAATACTTTGAAAAACTTGTCCAAGTATTTTTGGAACAACCCATTCATCATACACATGAATACCCCTGGGGCATTCATGAGTCCAAATGGTAAAATTGTAAACTCATAGTTTCTAAATATCGTCTTAAATATGGTCTTAGGTATATCTTCCTCCTTAATCCATAACTAGTGATATCCCTATCTTAAATTAATCTTTGAAAACATTGTTTCTCCTTTCACTTTATCAAATAAATTTTCTATCCTTGGCAACGAATAATGGTTCTTGAGCGTCTCTTTGTTTAATTTATGATAGTCAATACAAATTCTCCACAATCCATCCTTATTTCTCATGAAAATAAATAGTGCACCCCATAGGAACACACTTGGACGTATAAGTCTCAAGTCCAACAATTCTTTCAATTGCATTTTCAAGTCCTGTAATTCAGGCATTGACATCCGATATGGAATTCTTGCTATTGGTTTAGTTCCAGGTTTCAAGTCTATTGTAAACTCCAACTCTCTCTCATGTGGTAAACTTGGTAACTCTTCAAGAAATACATCGACAAACTCTTGTACTACAAGAAGGTTTTATAATCCTTTTGCCTTGCCCTTTTCATTTATCTCTAAGATTTTAAATAGATTGAATCCATTTCAAATACTCCTTTTTAGTTGTAGGGAAGAAATAAGCCTCAAGGATACTCCCTAGTTTCTCCCTATAATCACTCTACTCTGTCCCAAATCATTCTTCAAACTTCACTATTCTATTTTAAAGTTAAGTATCACTAGAAATAAATCTCTATGTAGCACTTGGATCCATCAAGATACTAAAATTTTGATCAGTGATCGTACCTGACATCTAGAGCATAGTGGACTTTTTCTCGGCCTAGCGGTTGTTCACTTCTACATGTATGTTGTGTACCTTTCCCAAATCTCCAATTGTAGTGGGTCCCAATGATCTCATCACTCTTGCATTATCAATAGAAAAATATCATTGGTAATCTGGCTCTCTACATGTCCAATATCCAATCTTCGGTCTAGTGCTCCTCGTCCCTGAAGTAGAACCTATTTGCCTAACAATCCGTGAAACTGGTCTCTTATGATCAAATGACCTCAAATTTTTTTGTTGTTGTGGATGGTGTTGTTGTTGGCGTTGTGTTCCTCTGTAAGGATTCATTTGTTGAGGACTCTATCATCGCGATGTCGAGAACATACATGCTATAAGAGTATCTTTATTCCTTGTATTATCTCTCGATGGTGTCTGATGTTGTTGTGCTCTTGATTTCATCTATTTAGTCGATCTAGAAGGATTCCTTCTGTAACCCCCATTATTCATCTCTTCCTCATCTGTAAGGGCCTTCTGAATTTCATCGTGCAATGTCTAAGGCATTAGGATCCTCACCTTTTCACTAACTTTGAATTTAAGGATGAATACAATCTTTTTGACCTTTAACTTCTCTATTTTCAGATGTGGATCATACCTAATTAGGTCCATGAACCTAGATTCATACTCTAGCACCTTACGAATCCCCTGTCATAAGGCATTGAACTCATTAAATTGACGCTCAATGAATTCGTTCGACAAGTACCTCTCCTGAAATCATTCCTCAAACAATTCCCATGACACGTCTTCAATGATAATGTTTAGTTGAGGTAGGAGTGTCCTCCACCAAACTAGATCACTCCCTTTCAACTGGAAGAACACCATGCGTTACTTCATGTTGGAGTTGTAATCACGAAGTGCGAAGAATATCGTGATGTTATACAACCATGCCTCAACCGCTAATCCATTCGTGGCACCCCAGAACTCGAGAAACTTCACCTTATTGATTTGAATATGTATGATAATACTACCATGTGGAGCGCACTTTGAACCCTCATTGGGCACAGATTTTCTACCCTCATCTCGATCTAGGTGGTTGATCAACTCCTTTTACATCATCTAGAAGGATCTCATCACACTTACAACATCTCCCACAACAATTTGGTCTTGCTGAGTATTTTTTTATTCTCCATCAGGGTTATACCCCTTTGGCGTGGATACTATCTAAGTTTTGACACCTTTTCTTCCTGCACAACTTTGTCTACTTTCCTTGCATCCTCTAACCATGTTTACCTACATGAACAATCACAAAATTAATTTCTGATACATCATTAATCATTTACCTTAACACAGTGGAAGGTGTAATGGTCCAATGTTGCAGGGTTGAATCGACATTGATACCATATGTAACGTCCCCTCCATTAAGACATAATTATAAGTGATTACAGTAGTGATTTTTTTTTTAAAACAACAGTCAGAACAAGTGGCAATACTTTAATATTCAATATTTACATATTCTAATCTCATCACATCACTAAACAACAAGAATCATAATACAACATCACTATTATTCATAGATCAACAATATCACATAAAGAAAACAAAGTTTCTACCCTCACAACCAACTCTACAAGGTTAGGACCTCCAAGACACATAATCAACGCTGAAGTCCAAGATTCATCCGATTTATTTTGACCATTTAAGGTCTCAATACTCGCGACTTTTCCGAAGAAAACTAAGTTATCTAATTCCTTTAACCACCATCCTATTTCAAAATTCAAGAATAGATAAAAAATAATACTTACCATCACTTCTTCTGAGAACACAAGAATAATTTACTATGCTTAACAAACATTTAAGAAACACTTATGTGTATTGATGGAAGAGCTTACTATAATTTTTCTTATGAAGGGTAAAAATAATTTTACTTAGAATGGAAGTAGTTCACACATTCTTTTAAGTCATCAAGAAATAGGTACTAAATTTAACACATCATTATATTATTAACCTCATCAGAATAATCGATTCCACTTCAAATTAGACTCACAATATACATTAAATTAATACCTCTAACACTTCCATTTATATCTTGGATTTGAACAATTGACCTTTTATCTTATATCACATGTATAGATATCTTATATCAAAGTGTCTTTATCATTTAACACTTATTGAGGAAGTCAAACTATCATAAACATTGATTTAGTTCTAAGGTACCAATATATCTTACAACCCATATAAATTCCACTCTACATTGTCTCCTTAGTGTTATAAAACTAAATTCTTCAATAGTGACAACATAACCTATCTCTTTTACTTTATTAAAAGATATTCTAAGTTACAATTACTGTTAGATATTCCAAGTTACAATTATTGCTTTCACTTTCTTGAACATTCTCCCTAATGAGTATCACCCTTATCATTTATAAATTTTATTTATAATCTTGTTTACCAAGAGGTTATGTGCCAACACACATAATATACCAAGTCTCATTATAACCATTATATAGTTACTCACTAAGTAGTTTGTTTACCATTAATTCATAGTCCTTCGAATCCAATACATAATCAATAAATTGTAAGCATATTACTTGATAAAATAAATCAAGGAATTGTTAAATATAATGTAACCTCAACAGGCTGACTGTACACTGCTAGCTATCCTGTCCAGCTGTACTTTCTATTCTTTTTCTGCTTTAGCCTATTTAGCTCAGCTATTTGCCTTTGCATAAAACTACTTCAGAACTTCTTCATGTACTCGTTTTGTACTCTTCTTCTTATATTCTAATATATTGTTTTCTATTCTATTCTTTCTCTCTACATTTATTGCTTCACAATTTATCATGGTATCAAGGCTTCAGCACTAATCCTCTTCACACAAGATGGAGAGCAACACGATCCTCAAATAGCACAGAGCTTACACAGATCTTGAGAGCACGCGACATAGTTTTTTTCACAAGGATTGGAGAGCTATCTGTTCATACTCTCAAAAGATCCTCGCAGGAAGCTCACATGAGGAATAAGAGTGCTATATGCTCAAAATCTTGAGGAACCGAAGACTGCAGATGGAGAAACAATAAATATTCTTTCAAAATTTTCAAATTCGTAAAATATTCACGAAGAAGAGATGTGGGATGCAAGAACATTTGAAGAACTCGAAGAGTTCGTTCAAATTCGTTAAAGATTCCTGCAGAAGGAAGAATTGTTTAAAGATTTACGAGAATTCTCTCAAATCCATCAAAGATTGCAACAGACAACGCTAAGCTTCAAAGAACTCGTGAAATTCTTTCAAATCTTTGAATGAATCACAAATTTTTCTTTCGTGGGAGAAAATTCCTTCAAACATAGCAAAGATCGTGTCAGAGGAGCAAAGAATAGTCGGCGCAGTAGTAAGATCCGTCCTCCAAAAATATCTGAGGTGGAAATCCAGTTCAGAAGGGACGAGGGGAGCAAAGAAAAGGTGAAAGAATTTCAACCGTTAGATCTTGCGCAGGGGACCGAAAATCATTGGATCCGTGAGAAAATGCATGAGGTTTAGTCCTCTGGAGCGCACAGGATAAATTTCGACTTGTGAAGTCGCGAAATCTCAAAATCATCTGGACCGTCCATCAAGAGACATGTGGCAAGATCTCGAAATTTCCCTGACTTGCAAGGTGTAAAGGTTAGAAGACAGCCGTGAGAATTCACGAATTAAGAAATCACAAGTTATTTTGGAACATTGGATCGAGATAGATCGTGAGCCGTCGATCTGATCCAATCGAAAAATTGGGGATCAAGAGTTGGACGAGCGAAGGAGACTACTCTCCAAAACCTCGATACGCGAAATTCTGACATCACGTATCACGAAATCCTAAGAGGATTGTGAACCATCCATCTCAAAGGACAAGTGGCAGCAGATCCAAGTGCCATCATTTCGGCATTTCAGAGTTCAGAATATCGGAGGTATTATGGACAAAAGGTCACGACACTCCATGAAAAAAGTCTCGAAATCCTGAAAACATCATAGCCATCCATTCGTTCGAACATGTGGCGGAGAACGAGGAAACCGTCGACATCTTGGATACCGGGGTTTCAACTTGACAAAGGATTTGGGGTCGCAAGTTGTGAAATCGTGAAACGACGAGGACCATCTATCTTAAGGGTATGCATGGCAACAATCTAGGCCTTTGGGGAAAGTCCCGAAAGGAAAGGCCCATCGACATTTCAGAGATCGGGCGATCGAGAAGCCAGAGGTTCTCGACATCAGGAAACAGGAAGTCCCGAAACCCGAAATCGCGAACTCAAGATTCGTGAAATACCGATACGCAAATGTATGAAATAATCTGAGTCGTTGATCTCAAATCAATGAGGATCGTTGATCCTTGAAGCCAATTCAGCATTTCGGTAAATCAAAGATCGGGGAATCGAGGAGTCAGAAGAGCTCTCTAACAGGGTGTGCGAAGTCGCGAAACCCAGAATCCCAAAATCTCGAAAGGATCTGGACCGTTAGATCACAGGAAGATCTGGACAGTTGAAATTGTCCAAAGGAGAAATTTCAGAATTTTGCATACCGGGAGACCGAAGGATCCAAGATTGTAGCAACAAAACCACTGAAGTCCCGAAATGTGAAATCCCGAAAAGGCGTTTGAATAAGCGCTAGGATACTTCAAATTTTGGCGATTTGAGGGACAAAGAACTAGCAAAGGCATCGCTATTCTCCGATTCGCGAAAATCCAGCAGCACTTTAACCTTTACGCGTGTGGTCATATTGTTCGGAGACAAAGGGCCAATATGAGGTCGTTAAGCCCTCTTCGGCGTTTCAGCAATCGAAGGTTGGAGTGACAAGAGATCGGAGGACTCGTATAACGAAGTCCCGAAGACAAAAACGCGAAGCCAAAAATCGCGAAGTCGAAACTCACGAAATCTCGAATCGCAGAGTTCTGAAACCAATTCAAATTACATGCAGGAGATAGGTAAGTAAGAATTGTTTCTTTTCTGTTCTGCTGAATTCTTTAAAAGATGGTGACGTCTAGCAATTTAGGACAAACTCAGGGTCTGATTCTTCTTGGAAAGAACTATGAGTTCCGGTCTCTTTGGATGCGATACTTCTTGCAAGCATAAGAGTGTTGGGATCCATTCGATCATGGATATGTGGAACCAGACCTAGCAGACCTGTCTACCATGACCAATCAACAGAAAATTTCTCAGACAACGCAGAGAAACAGAGAAAATAAAGCTAAATTTTGGATTCAAAATTCTGTGGATGACTCGATTTTCTCAAAAATCACAGGCACTCGTACTTCAAAACAATGCTGGGATATCCTTAAATATTCCTACCAAGGAAATGACAGGGTCAAAACAGTTAAACTGTAGACCTTGAGAACGCAATTTGAGACTCTAAGGATGATAAAGTCCAAAAATGTGGATTAGTTCATGACCAGAGTCATGGGCATCGTGAACCAGATCAGACTGACTGGTGAAA
Source organism: Picea engelmannii (assembly GCA_009831015.1). Classification (NCBI taxonomy): domain Eukaryota; kingdom Viridiplantae; phylum Streptophyta; class Pinopsida; order Pinales; family Pinaceae; genus Picea; species Picea engelmannii. Next base: position 50,708 of record ML814744.1, on the reverse strand, counting down.
CCATCACTAATCAACGAATTGTTGAGAATATCTTCAGAAGTTTACCAAAGAAATTTGAAATGGTTGTAAAAACAATCCTTGAATCCAAGGATCTGTCATGTTTTTCAACAGATGAACTAATTGGTTATCTGGTGACACATGAGACTAGACTGCATCTCACAGATGAGTCAATCGCCAATGCTTTCAAAACACAATTCTCCTTTAGCAGAGGGAGAGGCAGAGGGCAAGGTAGACATCACCAGGGAAGAGGGTGAAGTCACTGAAATCATCATTCCATTGGAGGACACAGACAACAACAACCGAATTAACACTTACAAGCACACAGACAACAAAATCAGAATCAGAGTTTTTAGCCTCAAAGAGGTAGATGGAGAATATCAAATGAGAAATCAATCATACAATGCTATTACTGCAAAAATTATGGGCACTATGAATCTGAATGCAGGAAGAAGCAAGCAGATCAGTTCTCAGGCAGAGCACATGTGTCAAATCACACGGGAGAAAACTCAGGAGGTATGTTTCTTTCGTGCCACAAGACTGAACAAAAACCTAAAGATCTTTGGTTGCTGGACAGTGGATGCAGCAATTTCATGACAAGTAACAAATATTTACTTCCATGCATTGATTCTTCACTCTCATCTAATATTACACCTGGAAATGATTATTTAGTCAAATTTCAAGGAAAAGGAGCTGTTCCTATTCTTACTAAACAGAATGTAAAGAAAGACATAAACAATGTCTATCATGTTCCAGATCTGAAACATAATTTTCTAAGTGTAAGACAAATCATTGAACATGGATATACGATACTTTTTTATGGAGCATCTTGAAAGATATATGACAAAATCCCAAGAAGAAAATTGATTTCTGAAATCCACATGACTCAGAATAGGATGTTTCCCCTTACACTCAGAACTGCAAATATGATTCAACCATATGCACAAAGTGCATCCACCTTGAATAAAACTAAGGTTTGGCATACAAGATTTTGACATCTACCATTTCAGAGTCTAAGTCTTCTTCAGAAGAACTCCATGGTCAAAGGCCTTCCTATCTTTAAAGAGCAAATTCCCCCATGTGAGTCTTGCATACTTGGAAAACATAAGAGAACCAATTTTCCACAGTCTTCCAATCAAGCCAAACAAAATCTTGAACTTGTTCACACTAACCTATGTGGACCAATGCAAACCGATTCCATAGGTGGTAGCTTTTATTTTCTAACGTTTATTGATGATTTTAGCAGAAAAATCTGGATCTATTTTCTCAGACACAAGTCTGAAACTTTTGAAAAATTCAAAGAATTCAAAGCAGAAGCTGAAAAACAGAGTGGCAAATATATCAAAGCACTCAGGTTAGATGGAGGAGGAGAATAGGACTCCAGATAATTTGCAAATTTCTACAAATCACAAGGCATTATCATGCAAACAACAACCAGGTATACTCCACAACAGAATGCAGTGGCTGAAAGAAAAAATCAGACAATAATGAATATGGCAAGAGCACTTCTTAAAGAGAAAAGTTTGTCAAATATTTTTTGGGCTGAAGCAGTAGCATGCTCAGTTTATCTCCTGAATAGATCTCTAACCACAAGTCTAAAGATGAAAGTCCCTCAAGAAGCATGGAGTGGGATAAAGCTCAATGTTGTGAATCTAAGGACATTCAAATGCATAGCATATGCTCACATACCTTCCGAATTAAGGAATAAACTTGATGACAAAAGTGAGAAATGTATTTTCACTGGATATAGTGAAACATCTAAAGTTTACAGGCTTTACAATCCAATCTCCAAGAAACTAATTCTCAGTAGAGATGTAAAATTTCTAGAAAATCAATTCTGGAATGATTCATAAAATCAGCAAATGGACAGTCAAAATCCATTGCTGCCAAGTTTTGAAAACGCAGAAAATTCAGGACAAGAAGTACCTCAAACTATTCTTCCAAGATTGCAAGTACAAAGACAACCTGAAAATTCTCAGGATAACTCAACTTCCAGTAGAGAATCATTCTCTAAACCACAAAATCAGAGAACTCGAAGTTTGAGAGAAATCCATCAGTCGTTGGATGACTTTGAACAACACAACCTTTTTTCTTTAATGTCATGTCAACCTACATCTTTTAAGGAAGCAGCTACGAAGCCACATTGGGTTCAAGCCATGAACCAAGAAATTGACTCCATTGAGAAGAACAAGACATGGGATCTTGTTGATTTTCCAAGTCACAAGAAGAGTATTGGTGTCAAGTGGGTTTACAAAACTAAACTCAATGAAAAAGGGCAGATCAAAAAACACAAGGAAAGACTTGTTGCCAAAGGATTCTCACAACAACCTGGTATTGATTATGGTGAAACATTTTCTCCAGTAGCAAGATTAGACACTGCAAGGATTCTATTGGCCATAGCAACCCAACACAAATGGAAAGTATACCAAATGGATGTGAAGTCAACATTCCTGAATGGTTTCATAGAAGAAGAATTTTATGTTGATCAGCCACCTGGATTTGAAGTCCAAGAGCAGCCAGCCAAAGTATATCGGTTGAAGAAAGCCTTGTATGGCTTAAAGCAAGATCCAAGAGCTTGGTATAGCAGAATTGACACTTACTTGATCAAAAGTGGTTTCAGCAGAAGTCAAAATGAGCCAACTCTTTACACCAAAATAGATCAGCATGGTAAAATTTTGGTTGTATGTTTATATGTTGATGACATGATCTATACAGGAAATCTTGAGTTAACAAATTTTAAACATGCCATGCAATCTGAGTTTGAGATGACAAATATTGGCATAATGAAATATTTTTTAGGGATTGAGGTTGATCAATCAACCAAAGGCATTTTTGTCTATCAAAAAAAGTATGCAACAGACATCATCAAAAGATTCTACATGGAAGAATGCAATCCAACAAAAACCCCTATACCCCTAGGCACAAAATTGAGCAAGAAAGATGAAGGCCCTATAGTGGACTCTACCTTGTACAAAAGTTTAGTAGGCAGTTTGTTGTATCTTACAGCAACTAGGCCTGACATTATGTATGCAGCGAGCCTTGTTTCTAGATTCATGGAATCCCCCAAAGATTCTCATTGGAAAATGGCGAAACGAATTCTGAGATATGTTGCAGGAACTCTCAATTTTCGCTTATGGTACACTAAATATTATAGTAATCAACTTTCTGGTTACACAGACAGTGATTTTGCAGGCAACCTAGGCGATAGGAAAAGCACATCTAGACATGTTTTTCAACTGGGCACGAACCTGATCTCATGGGCATCAAAGAAGAAGCCAATTGTTTCAATATCTTCTACAGAGACAGAGTATGCCGCTGCTACCCTAGCTTCCTGTCAAGCTGTGTGGCTGAGAAGAATATTGAAAGATATGTCACATATATAAAATGATCCAACTCCTATCTTCTGTGACAATGCTTCAACAATTTCTCTATCTAAAAATCATGTGTTTCACAAGAAAAGAAAACACATTGACACTCGTTTTCATTTCATACGCGAGCTAGTCAATAATGGTAATATTGTACTACAATTCTGCGGTTCTCGAGATCAGCTTGTTGATATCTTTACAAAGCCACTGGGAAAATCGGTTTTTGATTTTCAAAGACAACACTTAGGCATAATCAGTGCTGATGTTTGTAACTGTCGAGTTTAAGAGCAAGTGTTAAATATAATGTAACCTCAACAAGCTGACTGTACACCCTGACCAACTGTACTTTCTATTCTTGTTTTTCTTGAGCATATTTAGCTCAGCTATTTCCCTTTGCACAGAACTACTTCAGAACTTCTTCATGTACTCGTTTTGTACTCTTCTTCTTATATTCTAATATATTGTTTTCTGTTCTATTCTTTGTCTCTGCATTTCTTGCTTCACAATTTATCAGGAATAACAAGATATAAAAGAGATGCTAAAACTGATTGTTTATACAAAATTATCCCTCTCATAAGGGTGAATAATATCACTGGTCGTCATTATACTATCTCTAATCTTTCAAACAACAAGTAAGGAAAATCCTTCTTCCACGAATAAACAAGAGTGTTCCCTTTGCGCAACTTAAGAGTGTGCCCTTTCTGTACCTAGACTAAATAGTCTTCACTACACATTAACAATATTTCATATTCCCAAAAAGGTTTAAGGAAGGTAAAAGTCGTGGTAGTCCAACCATCAGTTGGTCGTTAGAACATGATGTAACTAGTATGACAGTTATAGTGAAATGGATATCTTATTAGTACGTTTATACACACTGACTCTTAAGTTCTAATTAATTAAGTGTCAAAGATTCTAAGAATCTAGAATTATTCAACAACGCAAAGGATAGATAATTTACTGGGTACCGACTTAAACGAAACTCAAACCAAGTATACTGCGACTAAAATTACAACCAAAGTTCGACTTTACACATGCGTGAATATAACTATGTTCCATAGAACTAACAATTTTTAAAATTCCATATTTTCTTAAATGATTTGCTACGATCCTAAAATTCCCCTAAGACGTAGCGACCCATAAGAAATTCTAATTTCAAGACTTTAATGCCAATAATTGCAGCGACCCTACAGTCGGGATTATACAGTTACAAATTCAATTTTGCACTGACTAATAAATTCAACGGGATCTTCCAAATAATTTCACAGCGACAGTAAGATCTTAGTCCCAAATGCAATCCAATCCAATAGGAATTATAACGCATTGACGTTTTGAATTCCAAATTGATTTTAAAAACGATATTTTGGGTTATCGTTTCCACAATTTTAACAATTACACAGTGACGATACGAGATTTAATTCGGGGATGCATATAATTTTTTTTTTCAAAGAACAGTTGGAAATCAATTTTCGAGTTGCTAATAATCTTGACAACGATCTCTTATTTTTCTTCCAAATGCGTTATATTTATGCTTCAACCTTATCAACTTCACTTATAGGATTTACCAAATTTTCTATAAGACCACACAAATTCAAAATTTTGGAATTGCACTTAAGATTTATAACGCCTAGACAAGGTTCCATTTTCCAAATATAGACAGTTATTCAATGAATCAGACAAATCTCAACACAGGTTTTGCGATCAAGTTTACAATGAATTTAGTTTTTCCAAAAATAAATATACATGACAACTGTAAAAAAACGGAGGGCAGATTGGAGTTCAAGTTTAGGCTCATGCAAACACCCGACTAAAACCAACAAATAAACTCTGCGCACTAAATAAACTCCGTGCAGTAAATAAACTCCACGCAGTAAATAAAATCAGTGCACTAAATAAACTACATTCAATAAGTAAACTCCAAATAAATAAATATGAGACCGGTTAGCAATTGGTAAAATCAAATAATTACTATATTTAATTTTATATATACAAACAAAAATGCCTCTTAAATCTTATAAAAATATTAATCAAGGCGGTGATGGTGTCTTGTGGCCTGCAAAGGTTAAGGCGGCCACCACTAACAAATCCATTGATGGTGTCTCAAGTCTTGAAAGGTCAAGCTACCGATTTACCGTTTCAACAGAGGCGATTACATCCTGATATACTCCCTCTTAATCATTTCAGGAACTGAAAATAATGTAAAACAAAATTGTTGTAAAAAATGCATTACAGCTTGCAGACCCCAATATTTCTTCTATGGATTTTAAACAATTCATTTCCCAAAGACTTCATAAATATGTCTGCAAATTGTTCTTCAAATCTATAGAACTGAACAAAAATCTCTTTACCAGTTACTATCTCTCGAATGAAATGATACCTCGTATCAATGTGCTTACTTTGTTTGCGAAAGACATGATTCTTTGACAATGCAATGGAAGATTTATTATCACGAATAATTTGAGTTGCACAATTCTGTTCATACAATAATTCATTTAAGATTCTTCTCATCCATACAACTTGACATGAAACTGTTGTTGTTGCAACATACTCTGCCTCATTAGAAGATAAAGTCACTATGTGTTCTTTCTTTGATGCCCATGCCACTGCTCCAGATCCAAGACTGAATACATACCTAGATGTGTTTTTCTTGTCATCAATGGAACTTGCAAAATCACTATCAGTATATCCGATCAGCTCAAAGTTTAAACTTGATGTGTATCGGATACCAAAGTTAGTTGTTTCGATCCTCTTTCCTGCTTGCCAATGAGTACTCTTTGGAGTCTCCATGAATCTTGAAATCAAACTTACAACAAACATGATATCAGGTCTGGTTGTTGTTAAGTACATAAGGCTTGCCACCAGCCTCTTATATAGAGTTGGATCAACATATGATCCCTCATCATACTTGTTAAGTTTAATACCAGTTGTCATAGATGCTGTAGCTGGTTTACAATTCAAGATTCTAAACCTTTTCAATAATTCATTTGCATAGTTAGTTTGACAAATGAAAATGCCACCATCACATTGATCCACTTCAATTCCAAGAAAATACTTCATCAATCGTAAATCAGTCATCTCAAACTCTGTTTTCATGGCATTTTTTATGTCATCTACAGATAAATCTCCAGTAAAAATCAAGTCATCAACATACAGACATACAATCAAAATTTTACCTTCCTGGTTTATCTTTGTATACAGGGTTGGTTCACTTGGATTTTTACTAAATCCAACACTAATCAGCTACTCATCAATCCTGTTATACCAAACTCTGGATGCCTTCTTTAATCCATAGAAATCTTTCCTTAACTTATAAACTTTATCGTTGTGCTTATCAATCTCATAACCCGGAGGTTGTTTTACATAAACCTCTTCTTCCAAACATCCATTCAAGAATGTAGAATTAATGTCCATCTGATGCATGACCCATTTATTCTGAGCTGCAATAGCTAAGACCATCCTTACTGTGTCAATCCTTGCTACAGGAGAAAAAGTTTCATTGTAATCAATACCGAGTTGCTGACTAAACCCCTCAGCTACAAGGTTTCTACATTTTAAAACAAATTTCCATCCTTAAAATCATCCCTGCTCACCATGCTCATGAGTTCTGGGTGTTCTAAATTGAGATGGGTTGAAATCTGGTGTTTGCCTTGTTGGACTTCTTGCTGCAGACGTATGTGCATGTGGAACCATCTGTCCATATTCTCCAGCCTACTCAACTCCATCATCATCTTCATGGGGTAAAACAAATCCCTCTAAAATTGATTTGTCAATACTTCCATCCCATGCTTCATCTTCTTTAAATTGAACATCTTTGTTAATTACATATTTCTGGGTGATGGGCTTGTAGAGTTTATATTCCCTAGACTCTTCACTGTATCCAACAAATATACATCTCTCGCTTCTATCATCCAACTTCCTCCTCATTTCTGTAGGTACATGTGCAAATGCAATAGATCCAAAAATTCTGAAATGAGAAACATTGCAAGGCTTACCATCCCAGGCCTCCTGAGATACACGATTCCTCACAGTCTTGGTCAGACATCTATTCAAGATAAAAATAGAGCAAAGAACTGCATCTCCCCAATATTCATTTGAAATATGTTTCTCTTTCAACATTCTTTGAGCCATATCCATGATAGTCCAATTCTTCCTTTCAGCCACTCCATTCTGCTATGGAGTATAATGAGTAGTGAATTGCCTTTTAATTCCATGAGAATCACAGAATTCAATGAATTCATTTAGTTTATACTCACCTCCTCTGTCAAACCTAAGGATCTTAATGGTTCGACCACTCTCATTCTCAGCCATAGAATTAAACCTCTTGAAAACTTCAAAGGCTTCAAATTTCAGTTTCAACAAATACAACCAAGTCTTCCTACAGAAATCATCAATGAAAGTCATAAAATAAACACTACCAATCAAAGAAGGTGTTTGCATAGGTCCACACAAATCCATGTGGACAATTTCCATTAGAGCTTTTTCTCTATAAGAAACTCCTGAAACAAATTTCTGTTTTTGATGCTTCCCAAGTATACAACTGTCACAAGAGCTTGCAGGTTGCTGAATATAGGGCAACCCATTTACCATCTACTTCTTCTGTAACAGATCTAAGCCACCAAAATGTAAATTACCATATCTCAAATGCCATAACCAAGATTCATCTAAACTTTCAGCTTTATAAGCATTCAAAGAACCACTCAAATAATTTCTCATAACAAGTGGAAAAATTCTATTCTCGATCATATCTACTCTTGCAATCAACTGTTTGTTGGGAAATTTATCATAGATTGTACATACCTTGTTCTTGAAGAACACTTTGTATTTTTTCTCCATCAGTTGTCCAACACTAATAAGATTTCATTTTAGACCAGGCACAAAATAAACATCATCAATATTTCTTTTCTGATTATCCTTAGGGTAAACTGGAACTACACCTTTACCATTAACTGTAACCTTACAGTCATTTCCCAGTTTTACTTCAGACTGAATACTAGTATCAATAGAAGAAAATAAATCCTTATTACCAGTCATGTGGTTAGTGTAACCACTATCCAAAAACCAAACATCATTAGCACTTTCTTGAGTGACAACAGAAGTCAAGAACACAGGATTTTGATTATCCTCATACTCATTTGTGATATGTGCAGACTGCTTTCCAGCATCTGCCTGCTTCTTCCAACATTTGTTAGAAAAATTCTCAAACTTCTTACAATAATAACATTGTGCTTTAGATTTATCATACCTCTGATTTTATTGGTACCAAGGGTTGTTGTTGCTCCCTCTTAAATTAGGTGGAATCTGCTGAGACTTCTCCTGAGACACTCATTCAATTTTGTTGTCCCTTCGACCAGAAAATCAACCTCCTCTTCCGTAATTATAATACCTTCCTCTGCCTCTACCTCTGGTAATATGCAATTGGGATTTGAAAAAATTCTCCATGGATCCTTCTTCATATCTAGATATCCTAGATTCATGAGCAACAAGAGAACCAGTTAATTCATCAATTTGCATTAGACTTAAATCCTTAAATTCCTCTATGGGCACCACAACAGGTTCAAACTTCTTGGGAAAACTTCTCAACACTTTCTCAATAAATATTTTATTCTCAAAATCATCTCCATATTGCCTGAGTTGGTTCAAAACACTCATTACTTGATTCATGAAAGTATCAACACTTTCATTATCCTTCATCTTCAGATTTTCGAAATCCCTTCTCAAATTCTGTAACTTGACTGTCTTCACCTTGGACACACCTTCATAATTGGTTTCAAGAATGTCCCAAGCCATCTTCGAAGATGCAACTCTAGCAATATTCATAAAAATGGCTTCATTTAATTCTTGCTGGATTAATCCAAGAGCTTTATTATCCTTCTTCCTATTTTCTTTCAGCAAAACACGATCAACATTAGACAGAGCCAATTCTGCTGCAACATCAGCTGGATCGACATAACCATCTATAACATAAGTCCACAAATCCTGAGAATGCAAAATCGTCCTCATCTAAATATATCAAGAGTCATATGTCTTCTCGCTCAGAACAAGAACATGGATCTGAGAAGAACTACTACCAGACGCATCCATTTATAAAAGTTTGAAGGAAATCAAATAAACCTTCACGCAGAAAAATAGGAAAGTGAAATTGGGCACAAACATGAATTGTCTGTGCTGAAATGAGCAACTGATAGGATTCTCTATAGGATAGAATGCCAGCTCTAATACCAAATGTAAAAACCAGAGGGAAGATAAGAGTTCAAGTTTCGGCTCATGCAAACACCCGACTAAAACCAACAAATAAACTCCGTGGACTAAATAAACTTCGCGCAGTAAATAAATTCGGTGCACTAAATAAAATCCACACAGTAAGTAAACTTCACGCAATAAATAAAATCCGTGCACTAAATAAACTCCGCGCAGTAAGTAAACTCCAAATAAATATGAGACTGGGTTCGCAATTGGTAAAATCAAATAATTATTGTGTTTAATCAAATTAAAAACAATATGGTGAATGCGATCAAGGAACAAAATGAGTTTACAAACTCAAATAAAAAACAAAGTATTAAAAGAGAGAACACCTCCGAATACACAATGGTAACTTCGATTCCAAAATATTTTCAAAATCATCACCGATTACAATTCGTTTCAGGTATATATACAAACAAAAATGCCTCTTCAATCTTATAAAAAGATTAATCAAGGCGGTGATGGTGTCTCGTGGCCTGCAAAGATTAAGGAAGCTACTGCTAACAAATCCACCGATGGTGTCTCGAGTCTTGAAAGTTTAAGCCATTGATTTACAGTTTGCACAGAGGCGGTTAAATGATTACATCATGACAACAATGACTATATTAAACTAAAATCTCCGAGATTTCAACAAGTTTATTTTTAGGGTGACCAACGGATTCTATTTTACGTAAATGCCAATGATTTCACAATGCCCAAATGTTGGTGAGTCTATGCAATTAAAATTCTCCGATTTGAAATTTACTTGATAATCACTATAAAAATTTCTAAATTTAATAGTTGATATTTTATTTGGGAGCGATTAAAGATTTTAAAATTTCTAAGTTGTAAGTTAATTTGCAGCCAATAAAGAAAATTCAATTGCTAAAAATACATTGACTCTTCGATCAAATTATATTTTTTTTTTTGGTTTTGATCCATAGATACAATATATTTTTGCAGCGACTATTATTTCATAAGTTTCTAAAATATAAAATTACTCCTTGAAAATATAAAATTTCATAATAAAATACCGGAACCAATGAAGAATGATATATGAATATGTCATCAAGGTCTTGTGATCCTTCTTCACTCTTGCTTGATAATCATTGAAACTTCACCAATACCTCTCAACCAACTCTAGGGGTACTGTTCTTCCCCCTTATCCCCCGGAGCCGCAAAGGGGAAACACACAAGAAACCAACAAACAATAGCTCCAAGGATTGTCTTGCAAGGAAGAGCTTCCATTCTTTCTCCAATCTTGATTTCCCAACTCTCACAAGTAAAACAAAGTTCACAATTTTTATGAAGGATAATATTACCAAGATTAAGTGAAATCCATTTCCCTTCTACCACATCTATTTTATAGAAAAATCCTCAATGACACATGTCCTCATGCACAATTAATTATATTTTTAATTAATTTAATTAGTATTATTCACAGACACACTTGTCACCCTCTCACCAAGTTGTACAAGTAATTACCTTTTTTATTTTATTTAAAAAGCCAATTTCCCTCACATTCTCCAATGTGCTCCTATTTTCACTCTTAGTTGTCTCTTTGCTCCCCAGATTCACATATAATAAGTTTACCTTAACTAGATCTTAGTTAGAATTGGATTAGGAGTCTTCTTCTAGTTAGACTTAGTGGTAGTTTGACTCAATATACTTATTGTATGTGTACACCTATTCTCTCATGTTTTATTTGTTTCTATTTTAAAACCCTTTTTATTTATTTCATGCACATATGTGCATTTTATCCTACCTTTAAATTTTAATCACCTTTTTCCTAGAGTTTTATTTTATCTCAATTCTTTTATTTTATTTAATATTTTTAATTAGTCTCTTAATTAAACTTAGACTCAGACTTAGTCTTATAATTAGGATTAGACTCTTGTTAGGCTTCTAAGATTATAATTTACTGATTAATTAATTATTTTATTCTAACACACTCTAACCATTTCAATTTTTTCTAAGACACCTATATTTATTGACTCATGTTTTAATTATGTGACTTGCCCTTCAAGACACAATTACGTGATCGAAGGGTTCCACATGCCTTCGATTGGTTTTGGATGTTTTTCTGACCCTTGGAGTCAACACTCCACTGAGTCAACCTTGTGAGAGACTAAGGGCTTCTAAGTAATAGGAACTCTGCCTTATTGTGTGCCCCTTAGAAATATTCGTGAATGAATTTCTCAGTCCTCCCTCACAACATCGTGGACCTGTCGAACTAGGTAATCGTTAACTTACAATTCAATTCATGGCAAGAGTGCTAGTAGGCTGTGACAGGTACACTGCCACACCTCTCCCTCAAATGCACGGTCTAGGTGCATGACCCCTTTACTCCTTATGTGAGTCGGATTAGCAAGCATCGTCAAGCCCGCATCCACTAACAAACACACTGTCAATAATCCATATACATAAATCATAACGAAATCAATCATATATCACATGTGCATAAAATGAAATACTCAAACAAATACAATCCACTCCCTCACTTAATAAAGAGTCCAAAGAATTCCATTGATTCCATCAACATCCATAACCTGTCATGTGTCTTGCACACTCAAAAAAACTTGTTAATAACATCTTCCAATATATATAGATCAAAATAAAAATAAGTCACAACACATCATCATCATCATATATAACCCATAATCGAAAAGAGATAATAATATACCACAACCGGATCACTTGCACGCAAGTTTCCTCAAATAATATGTCAATAAAAGTGGGCTCAGTAGAGAGGGATGTTACACAGATATATAACTTGATTTGATAATTGTAGCATCGAATCCGGGAAAGTAAAACCATGAGAAAAAAACATACCTGTAATAATAATGTCACGCACAATTTTGATTTGAACATGGTCATTCATGTCGATTAGTTTTGACCCAAAAAAAAAGCAACAAGTGTATGTTAGTGGTTCCTGTTCATTCTACTAAGTTAATCGTGAAGTAAAATTGAGAATTTAAACTATGCGACTAACCTAAGCTTATAAATCACGTACGAGTGTGAATATGCACATGATTATACTAACTCCATCAAAGAATGCCCTTGCATTTAGCATTAAACCTGACCTACAAAAAAACAATTGTTGTTAGCTTCAAGCCTTATGAAAAATAATATAAATAGAAGAAGAAAGACTTAAAAGCTTGATGGTACTTACAGTAAGAGAAATGTTTGGTCTTCCTTGGAGGGAAACCATTCCTACAGTGGAAAAAACTTCGAAGCATGAACAACAACTTGTAAAAAATAATTTCCATGGATGAACACACCATGTGCAGAGAAAACTCACAAGGAAACCTACCACAAAGAGAGAGTTTAAACATGTGATTATTTGCGCAGAGTAAGCACATGATGGATCCTCATTAGTATAGTCACTACATAGTGAGACACATCGCTTTACTCATTAAAGATCTTATTAAACAGAGAAATAGTAAACCGAGCGAGTGAAATGACTTACCTTAGGATTTTGGACAAACCTCGTAAGAATCCCAAGTTGTCGTTGAAACCGAGATTTGGTAGTACCTCCAGGTGGTGATGGAACGAGGTAACACATTTTAAGGAGAAACAACTAGGATCTTGTTGTATTCCATTCTCATTAAAGCTCGACAACACTTCACCTAACCTTTTCCATGTGTTTCCCACATACCTTTGCAAAGGACGACAATCATAACAACTGTTAACATTATACAACGAATAACTTCAATTAGATTCAATTGTTAATTAATGCGCATTTATGTCATAAGAACATAGGAATTATTCTAGTTTAAATTGGGTATAAACAAAACCAATGTTGTATACCATTTTCCCTTTTTAGATTTATATAGTATGCACCTTTTTTTATTTATAAAGAACGATGATGCTATAGAGATATGTATATATTGATAATTGAAGGCCTTAGGATGCATATTGAAAGAATTATAATGTTAATAACGTAATTGATAAGATTATTATACTATGTTATAAATATATGTACATATATAATGTTAATTGAAGGACTTAGGATGCATATTGAAAAGCTTATAATGTTAGCAAGTTTAATCAATAACATTACTATATAAGTCCTTAATTATCAAGATTGATTATGATAGCTTAAAAAAACATATAGATTTTATTAATTTTATCATTATGAGACTACATGATTAATAGAAACCCTAAGGTGTAGCATACAAATGTTTCAAGACATGTAAATTGCATTTATGCTAATTTTTTTTTTAATAATTTAGGCTTTGTGACAAAATGGTATCAAAGATGAAGTTTCAACACTTGGCCTAAAAGGGCTCAACACAATAATGAGATTAGTTATAAATTATCATAGCATTAGGTCATCTTACTCTTTATTTTTCAAAATGTAGACTCATAAAATTTATGAATTTTCTTCTCACTTATTATTACATAGGGAGAAAGGAAACTTTTCTTGTTTTATTGCTATATAGAGAAGGAAAAAAGTTTGTATGTCATGAGAAGGGGGTTCTCATCCCAAACATCATGATAATGTGGAACAAGACAATTCTAGAACAAAATATCTAGGTAAATCTAAACGAAAGTAGAAATTATAATGAGTCATACTTCCAAATATATAATTATTCTAGTGAATTAAAAGTGAAAATGCAAATATATAATTTGATTGGGAAAGTTTATATTTGGTGGCAATATATAAAAAGGTAAAACATATTAAAGAATTATATGTAACTAGGAGAACTTTTAAGAAATATTTTAAAAGAAAATACTTGTTAGAACAATATTACGAAGAAAAGGCTAACTAGTTTTATGATTTAAAACTGGGAAGTATGATGATGAAGGATTTATCTAGTAAGTTATTGGGTTTGCTTTGTTATGTGCCTTATATTGTTGATGAAAATCCAAAGATTCAATGTTTTATAAGTTTTCTACATCCTATTTATAAAGAAATAATTGAATATGGTAACCTAAGAACTTTAAAAGAAGCAATGAGGAAGTTGAATTTCAGTTATGAACAAAATAAAAATAAAAATTAGAATGTAAACAACTGGAAAGATAAAAATCACAATAAATTTGAACATAAAGGAAAAGGACCACAATTTTATAATAAGAATTTTGGAAATCATCAACGAAGTTATCAAGCGATTAAGTATAAAGGTAATAAACCTTATAATCAATCTAGGAATAAGGATAAAGAACCGATTATTGTTTATAAAAAAAATACAACACAAATATAACCTTTGAAATTTTGGGAGTGTGGTGACCCACAATATAACAAGGATTGTCCGCTCAAGAAAAAAAAAAAACAACTTGCATATTGTCCATGAATCTTTTACAGTTTAATAAATTGCAAGGAACATTCCAAAAATGAGCGCATGATTGGCAAATAGACAAGAATTTCATCATACTTCTATTGTGGAATTAGTAGGTACGCTAAATAATGAGCTAACCTCGATTTTGATTGACCCTTGTGTTAGTTTAAGTCATATTTAACCTAGAGTTGTGAAGATGTGCAAATTATAGAAAACCAAATTTGAAAAGTCATCGTTACTTCAACTTGGTACAAGTACAAAAAGGAAAGTAACCGAAATTGTTGGCAAATGTGAATTTATTATGAATGATTTTAAAACTTATGCCGACTTGAATGTTTTTCCTTTGGGGTATTATGACTTCTTGATTGGTATGAATTGGTTGGAAGAACATAGAGTGATACTAAACTTTTATAATAAGACATTTTTGTGCACAAAAAATACTGGTAATGTTGTTAATATTAAGGGGATACCTAAAATAGTTTATGTTCGAGAAATATCAGAATTACATGTGAAAATACTAAGCCCTAATATTGGCTCATTACCCCTTAATTGGGACATATTACATTAGTAATGTTATTTTATTTATGTCGGCTTTATTCTATTAGTTTTAATTATACCTCCTAGTCTCCTATATATACCAAGGAGACATTTTCATTTGGAATCATCTTGTACTTGAACATTTGTGTGGGGTAAAGGAGGTTGCCCCCTCGAAGAGGCTTATTATCTGAAAATATTTTTTTTTCAAGGCGTTGAGTACTTATTCTGAATTTTTTCTATGCTATATTGATATTTGGTTCTTAACATATGGTATCAAAGCTCAAGGTCTTGGGGCTTTGCTGCTACATCTGAGACACCATGGAATTTTCTCTATAATGTTTTTTTCTACAATGATTCAGAAGGAAAGGCTTGGAAAATATTTAGTAGATGGATCAAGGTATGTTGGGTTAAAAGTTCAGCTCCTGAGACTGTAACATCCCGCTCTGGCGCACTGACAAAACTTATCCTTTGAGGACACTTGCTCGCAAGTGATCTGGATTTTTATGATGATGAACCACTTAACCTTGATGATGATGCGTCATTATTGATGACAGGATGTTTTACTATTGTTGTATACAGGTGCTATTGACTCAGTTTCATTGAGTGTGCAGGGTTTCGGACCTTGAGGATGCAGAGGCATCGGTGGAACTCCCTTGGACTCTGGATTGAGTCACGGAGTGGGTTGTTTGGGCTGTTTCATTTACAGTGAAATTGTGTGGTTTTGATGATATGCTATTGATTTTATGATATGTTGTTGACATGATCTGACATTATGGTTGATGATGCAGGGTGACGATATCTTTCCGACCAGACTCACATATGGAGTAAAGGGGCCACACACGAGTTCCAGAGAGATTGAGGGAGAGGTGTGACAGCAGCCCTGCCACAGCCTATTAACACTCCAGCCGTGGCTCGAACTGTAGGTTAACGATTACCTAGTTCGAGAGGATCCACGATGCCGTGAGGGAAGACTGCGATAGTCGCTCATGATGATTCTAAGGGGAGCGCAATAAGGAGGGGGCCTTATTCCTTAGAGCCCTTAGTCTCCCACAAGTTCACCTGGCGGAGTGTTGACTCCAGGGGTTATAGAGTCTACCAATCCGTCAAGTGAGCGAGTGGCACCCTTGGAGCACGTGGTGCATCCTGAAGGGCACATCACGCAAAGAACTGCAAGTTAGTGAGTGACACCCTTGGAGCACGTGGTGCATCCTGAAGGGCACATCGCGCAGCGGAAGCAAACGAGGTGAGTAGCACCCTTGGAGCACGTAGTGCGTCCTGAAGGGCACGTCACATGGATGATGATGAGGAGACAACTTAAATGATCCTAAGACCTTAACGCCTGATAAAATTCTTAAAACGACTCCCCTAATTAAATTTTCACCCTGTTCAAATCAAAACCTATTTAAAACATCTCTAAGTTAAATTTGACAAGCCCTAAGAAAAGACTCTACAAAATAAACCTAGGGCGTAAACTAAAACCCTCCTAGGTGTTAATTAAAGGGATAAAGTAATGGGGGATTAAAATTAAGTGAAACCCATGGCCTTTAAAAGATAAAGAAGAAACAAAATTTATTAAAGTGTGGGAGTATAAAAGCTAGGAATTTAAAAATATATCGAAAAGAAAAAAAAACCACATTTATCTTTTGGGTGCAAAAATAAAAATAACAAGAGAGAATTAAATAATAGAATAAAAGAGACTAGAAATTTAGGGGGTAAATTAAGGAGTAATTTAAGGAGTAATTAAGGAGTAATTTAAGGAGTGATTAAGGAGTAAATTAAGGAGTAATTTAAGGAGTGATTTTGAGGAAGTGAGGGAATTGAGTCTTTTAAATATTAAAAAGAAATTAATTTTGGAGAACCTTAGGGATGAGTGACACTTGGACGACGGAGAATGTTTAGAGGGTTGTCATTAAAAATTAATTAATTAATGATTTATGAATTAGGTCAGTCTCAAAATTATATAAAAGGAGGGGAAAGGAAGGAAGAAGGGGGAAATGGTTAGCGTAAGGTTACGCTGCCGAATTGTGGCTTGACGGGTTGCTTGTGAGGAGTTGGGTTTATCTCAGCTGTGTTGGAGTGGTAGCTCAGCCGTGGAGGCGAGCTGACATGCTAGTCTATCTCTGGTTCTTGTGTGGCCCCTTTGTGGCTCGGGGGGCTAAGGGGGAAGAAGAGTACCCCTAGCGTTGGCTGGGAGGTACCAGTGAGCATTCTTGGGTCGGCAAGCAGAAACGACACGGAGCGAGAGAAGCGACACAGAGCGAGGGGAGCGACTTAGGAGCACGGTCGTCACGTGGAACAAAAAAGGGCAACGGTACGCTTATTGATTGAATGATAAAATGCTGTAGGTTTTACGATTGATTTAATTCTGCATGCGTTGAGTTGAAATTAATGAGTTTAATCGGTGAAGTCTCGGTTTTGGAAAGCGAGAGCAAGGAATGTGTGCAAGACCCGCATTGGGGATCAACCTCAATTTTAGTTCTTCTGGTTTACTGTATTTAATTCATGGGATATAAACGTTGACTGTATATATTGTGAATAAAATATTTAGAATTGTCGTTAACTGGTTATGTAATGATAAACTATTGGATGGTCGTGTCCTTCGATTTTAGATTATTATTCAATATATATATATATATATATATATATATATATATATATATAAGTTAGAAATTCGCTTTTCTTTATGTTTATTGCCTCTGCATGCGTTTTTACTGTGCGAATTTATTTCCGTATAGGGTGCATTGTTAATAAAACTACAACGCATGTTAGGGTGTTACAGTTGTGATGAAACAGACCGGATGGATGTTAGAAGTCTTCTTTAATGGATATGATAGTCGTAAGAGTTCTGCCGAGATAAATTCAAGAAGTAGTCACTAGGGTGCAACGAGGTCACTGTTTTAGAAATATAGCATAATGATTAGTGGGAGAGTGATAGGTTAGAACTCAGATCGAGTCACTGAAAGGTTCAGAGTCGTTATTTTGCATTGTGGGCATCTAATATTATTTGAGAAACAAGGCATTCCTAGATTCAGTCATGGGTTCCGAGTGTTTTGGGTACCAAAGAATTTGAAAGCATTTCTAGATCCAGCGCTGGACTGGGTATTGGGTTCGTACCATTTTGATGGGATCAGGAAGCTTTTCTAATAGTGATCTCCATACGTAGGTTCCGGAGCTGGGTTTTATAGAGTTACTGACCGATATCTTGACCCAGAATTTTGTTTCATAGATTAGTCTGAGCAGAGATGCATCCATGAGATGGAATAGAGAGCTTGGTGGGCACAATATAACATTTGGGCAGTGTAGATAGATGGCACACCAGGAATCTAACTTGTGCGGCTCAGCTGCTCTGAAATTGATAATGGTGTTGCTGGGCATGTCGTTGGCAATCTACATTTTGGGTCCTCCTCTGTATTGGCAGTTCGCAGAGGGTTTGGCATCTGTGAGACATGCAGCTGCTTTCCCTTCTTGCATCTGTGATTGCCCATCTGAATCTCTAGCCACTATTCCCCAGGGCTAGGCAACTCTTCCTTTGCAGGTCAGTTTATTCTCTTTTAGCATTCGTTCTTCGAAGTATGCCTTGTATTGAAGGGAAACATCCTTTAGACAAGATCATGTCTAGTATTGTTGAAGTTATCTTGGGAGTCTCAACCATTGCTTTCATACGTGTGTTAAGTGTTGACAGTTCTGAATGTAACTGTGTGTGTAATTCCTTTACCCGAGGTTTTATTTTTATTTCCTTATATCTATATAAATATAATAAGTAGTGTATGAGGTTGGAGGAATGACCCACTTAATTTCTTGTTGACAGAGATTTTTGATCTATGTCATATCATAGCAATCTGCATACTTTTGGATGGACTTACAATGTAGAATTATAGAGAATTTTTTTAACTTCATCTAAATTATTGCATTTATTTTGTCAAAAACTTTTTGGGATCTCTAAAAACGTGATTTTTAGTTACACCGGTTGAAGTATGAAGTATGATAGTCTTTTGTGGCCAACCAATTCCCTCCATTTTTACTTCGGAACTCCAGGGGCATTGTCGTTTATTAGTATCATGGTAAGTTGACATTATTAATGCATCCATCCGATTGATGTTTCAAGTTTATTTAACCTCGATGTCATTCATCTGAGTATTACTTGGTACAAGTTCACATTCTGGTGTGTGTTCCAATTTATTATTCTAGTGTATTAGTTTTTGAGACACATTCTGATCCGGATTTTATGAGCAGAAAGAAATGAATACAGATTATTAATAGGTGCTTAACACAAAAATAACAGAGATACAGTAAAACTGGTTTTCTATTAAATAATGAAATAAGCTGAAACTGTAAAAATGCAGCGGAAACAAGCTTGCTGGAATGGTGGCGGCTTATCTCTGAGAAGAGATGTGACGGCAGCGCGCATTCGCAAGAAGATGATTACAATGAGGCTCGAAAAGCCTTTTTACAATAGACCGGAATGTCAAAAGTCCTAGACATCCAAAAACCTAACCCTAGGAGATAAAGTGCCAAAAGTCATGTGGGCCCTGTTTGGGTAAGTTGGTGCATCAACTTCCCGGGGTCGTAACTTTTGCATACGATCTTCGTTTTAGGCGTATGATAGCTCGTTGAAAATATCTATCCGAGGACTACAACATTTCTGACAAAATTTGCGACAAATTTTGCAACCGCAACATACCCCAAAAAACATTGTTTAGGGCCTCAAAATGGCTCCAGAAGTTCAGGACCCGAAAAACTGCTAAAAATAGTAAATTGCCAAAATGTCAGAAAACTGTTTTGAGCCAGTTGGAAAAGGTGGGTGGCCACCGATATCCATCTGGATCAATCCTCCCTC
>ML814744.1:0-11597 GCA_009831015.1 Picea engelmannii | reverse complement strand
GCGATAACTTTCGCTCCCGATGTCCGTTTGAGACGAAACGAATTGCGTTGGGTTCGTGACGACGAGGGCTACAAACCCATTTGTTTTGAGGCAATTCTGAGAACTTTCATTTTTGAGGTAAAATTTGACCCCTGGTCCAGATTTTGATCAATCTGTGAGACATGCAACTGCTTTCCCTTCTTGCATGTGTGATTGCCCAGCTGAATCTCTGGCCACTATTCCCCAGGGCTAGGCAACACTTCCTTTGCAGGTCAGTTTATTCTCTTTTAGCATTCGTTCTTCGAAGTATGCCCTGTATTGAAGGGAAACATCCTTTAGACAAGATCATGTCTAGTATTGTTGAAGTTATATTGGGAGTCTGAACCATTGTTTTCATACGTGTGTTAAGTGTTGACAGTTCTGAATGTAACTGTGTGTGTAATTCCTTAACCCGAGGTTTTATATTTATTTCCTTATATCTATATAAATATAATAAGTAGTGTATGAGGTTGGAGGAATGACCCACTTAATTTCTTGTTGACGGAGCTTTTTGATCTACGTCATATCATAACAATCTACATACTTTTGGATGGACTTACAATGTAGAATTATAGAGAATTTTTTTAACTTCATCTAAATTATTGCATTTATTTTGTCAAAAACTTTTTGGGATCTCTAAAAACGTGATTTTTAGTTACACCGGTTGAAGGATGAAGTATGATAGTCTTTTGTGGCCAACCAATTCCCTCCATTTTTACTTCGAAACTCCAGGGGCATTGTCGTTTATTAGTATCATGGTAAGTTGACATTATTAATGCATCCATCCGATTGATGTTTCAAGTTGATTTAACCTCGATGTCATTCATCTGAGTATTACGTGGTACAAGTTCACATTCTGGTGTGTGTTCCAATTTATTATTCTAGTGTATTAGTTTTTGAGACACATTCATTAATAATATGCGATTAAAATTCTCTCAGCCATGTTTCTAGTTAGAGTAGTGGAAATTATGATTACATTCATGGATTGAATCAAATGCTATTAGTGATTTGTTTGTCTGAACTCTGCCAAACAGAACAAGAGTACTAAAGTATGGTGCATTAAAATAATAGCCTATACACCAATCAAAGTCTTAAAGGTATAGATCAACAATTTTACCTCCAAGGTCATTATGCTGACAACACATCATATTTCATTCCATTGTTCCTTCTTTAACTACTCTGAATTTGTTATGGACCCATTCTTAATTTGGTTTTACTCCTCTTAGACAAAATATCTGGATTGGTAGAATTTATATAGTCTGGGAGTTAGCTACATTCTTTGAATAGAGTTTTCAGAGGGTCAGGATCAGAGTTTGATAAATTTGATTGAGCTAGCTTTAAAAAAAAAAGACGTTGACTCGAGAATTATTTTTGCCTTAGATACAAATCGGCTCCATTTATGTCTTTCAAAGTTTCAAATCTATGTTTTGGTTCTTGTACTGGGTCCTCTTTTAGTTGGGGTCATATTCATTCTATAAGCTCACTTATACCCTATATACCGTTGAAAAATATTGGTTTTGGTAACTTTCTTGACATATTTCCATCATAGCAATATTACTTGTTATCTAGAGAGTTTAATAATATCATTTAGTTATGTAATATATGGTGAGGGGTAGGGTATGGATAAGATTCAGTTGTTTGTGGTAGAGACTTGGGAAGAGTATGGATAAGGTTCTTTTGTTCGTGGTCAGAGTCCTTGACGCGTGCCTTTCGTAAGGGGTGAAATCATATTTCTTATTCATGTCGCACTTGATTTTAAATCAGTTGGTTGTTGGGTCTACTTGAGTCGGGCGGGATGTAGACACCTCCATGCTCCTCAGAACAGACGCCATCCCTGGGACCTTAAATGGTTAAAATCGATGGGAACCTGGGCTTGAGCGTCGATTTTGTGACTTGGAGGTCCTAAACTTGCAGGGTAGGACGGGCGGGTGGTCAGTTTTACTTGTCGCTAAATGTTGCGTTGTGCACCTCTGCCTATGGTCGTATTTGTTGCAGTTTATTGTTGAAGCTTTCAGTCCTCTTGTGTTGAACTTCGCGGTTGAGTCTTGTTGTTGTCGAGTGGCATCATCCAGTTCAGTGTGTTTCTACTTCTACACTCGCGCACACACCTTAAACGAAAAAAAAAAAATTGCACATGTTACTAGAATGGTTGTCGTAACGAGGAGGTCGTTACAAAGACCTTATACTTTTGGAGATACAACCTTTATAAGATAGGGTTATGGAATCATCCTAAATTGAGCCATTGCATAATTTTCACTATAAAAAAATTTCTATAACATTTCAAACCCTGAAATCCAGAATATATTCTCATAAATTAGTAATGTATATTTTGTAGCAATTGCAGCTTCTGGGTCATCTTAAATTTGTAGATACACCCTGTGGAAAATACGGTATCTGACTAGTCCTATCGACTAGTCTCAAGCAGGTGTTCTGGGTAAAACAATCATAAATGCTTTCTAGAGTATCCAAATTGAGTGAGACTAGTTTCATTGGATAGTGGATAGCCCATAGTAGTTCTGGTCCTAGTTTTAGAATTTTATATCAATCATTTTGTACGGGGCATGCTATACAAGTGAGATCTCCTCAAAAGGCCAAAACTCAGCAAGTTGTGGGGAAGTTACCGTAAAATCCACTTGTCACATCCAATTTTTATCAAAACTCTTTAATTGAAGAGAAGAAATATCAAAGACCTACAAAAAATAATATTTCATACTCAGAAGGGCCGAAATTTTGGAGATACAATAAAATGAAGATTGTCTAGCAGAACCACCTCAAAATGATGGTTTAAAGTGATACTTGGCCAACATGCCACCAGAAAAGGGAACTTCTACACCAAATAATCCTCTAAACAATCCTACTTGGACTCTTGATGAAGGTGAATAAATGCATAGGGACATAAATGATTTACAAAAGAAGACAATAACCAAAGATGAACTACAAGAGATGATGGATTCAATGGAAGCTAAGTTGGATACTAAGATGTATGGTTTAAAAGGGGAGATCATGGAAGGATTGAAACATTTCCTAATAGAGAGGACACCTGAAAGTGAAAATGTATCACATGAAATTCATGATGAGGAAACAAGGAATGTGAATCAAGAATGGAGAAACTCCAACATTGGGTTGAAGATGAACTACGTTCCTAAGATCGATATGAGGAAGTTTGATGGAAAGGATCCAATCACATGCATGCTTCATATGGAACAATTCTTTGATCTACATAATGTGCCACATACACAAAAGGTACAAATTGTTTCTTTATATTTAGAACGCAATCAATTTGTATGGTATCGATGGATTTGTTCATGCAAATCACTCGTCACTTGGACAATTTTAATGGACTAAATGATAGCACACTATGAGGATACAAGGAGAAATACCTTCTTTAGCCAATTGATAAATCTCAAGCAAAAGGGTTCAGTAACCGAGCACATTGAGAACTTCAAAAGATTGAATATAAAGGTAACATATATTCTATATGAGCACTTGATTTATGTATCCATAGGAACTTTAAAGGATAACATTCAATATGAGGTTCTCCTTTGGGAACCTAAATCATTGGAGAATGCATTTAAGGTGGCAATAAATGTTGAAAGAAAAAATATGGCTATGGCTACTAGAAGGACCAATCCTAACATCTATAGAGAGAATAATGCTCCTTATTCTAAAACACTTTAACCTACAAGGTTGACACCTCAACAATTGGAGGAAAGAAAAGCAAAAGGTTTATTCTTTAATTGTGAAAGCAAGTACAGTAAGGGACATAAGTGTGGTGAAAAGAAATTATTCTACATAGATTGTGAAGAGGAATAAGAAAAAGAACAAGAACCATTTCAACATGAAAACATGGATGCAATTTCATCTAAAGAGTTGACTCCCACAAAATTGTGTAATGCATTGGCTAGAATTAGCACTCCTCAAACCCTCAAGATTGAAGAATAAATCAAAAAGAAAAAGGTAATAGTCCTAATTGATTCTCGCAGTACTCATAATTTCATTCACTATAAATAAGCCAAATCTCTCAATTGCTTTGTATATCCAGCGTGAGACTTTCAAGTAATGATTGCAGATGGAGGAACTATCAATTGCTTAGGAATATACAATAAGATAAATATTACTATGGGGGAATATGTAATGAATAGTCCAATGATTTCTATACCCATGGGTGGTGTTGATGTTGTACTAGGAATACAATGGTTACAATCATTAGGAACAATGGCTTTTAATTTTCAATAACTTTTCATGAAATTTTCATTGGAAGGAAAATAAATTGAGTCAAGAGGTATCACAAGGAAACCCGGTAAGGTGATAATCTCTACTGGCATCACAAAATTATTGAAAAAGGGGCATCAAGGTGTTATTGCACAACTATGCTCACTAGATGTTCAAACATCTAAGCCATCTATTCCTCAAGATCTCCAAGGGATGATTGATAAGCATTCCAAAGTATTTGAAGATATTCCCAAAGGTCTTCCACCCACTCAAAATCATGATCATGAAATTCACCTAATTCCTGGGAGTGTTCCTCGTAACATTAGTCCATACAGATACCTTTATGCCCAGAAGAATGAAATTGAGTGCATGGTTGAAGAAATGTTAGAGGCTGGCATTATTAGACCTAGCCAAAGTTCTTACTTTGCACCAGTGGTAATGGTATTCAAGAAAGATAGCTCATGGCTTATGTGTCCAGATTATAGAGAGATCAACTTGATTACTATTAAATATAAGTTTCTCATTACCGTCATTGATGAATTGTTATATTAAATACATGGAGCAATATATTTCACAAAATTGGATCTCCGTTCAGGGTATCATCAAATTAGAATGAAGGAAGAAGAAATTCCAAAAAAAACATTCTGAACTCATGAAGGACATTATGAATTTTTGGTCATTCCTTTTGGCCTTACAAATGCACCTTCCACATTCCAAGGGTTGATGAATTCCATTTTCAAGCCTTTCCTTCAAAAATTTGTGTTAGTATTTTTTGATGATATACTAATTTATAGAAAGTCTTGGGAGGATCACGTGCAACATGTTGACAAGGTGCTACAACTACTAACGGAGAAACAAATATATGACAAAGCATCCAAATGTTTCTTTGGAGTGAAGGAGGTAGAGTATTTGGGTCATATTGTATCTCATGAAGGTGTCAAGCTATACCCTAACAAGATTAAGGCCATGATGGATTGGCCAATTCCCAAAACATTGAAGAATCTTAGAGGATTTTTGGGTTTGACAGGTTACTACCGCAAGTTTGTTTGGCACTATGGAAGAATAACAACACCTTTAACGATACTAACTAAGAAGGATGCATTTTCATGGACTCCGGAGGCAACTAAAGATTTTGAACAACTTAAAGAGGTGATGTCTAAAGCTCCTTTCTGGACCACTCCAGACTTCACAAAAACCTCTATTGTGGAATGTGATGCCTCGAGAAATGGAATTAATGTTGTCCTAATGCAATAAGGAAGGCCCCTGGCTTTTGAAAGTCGACCACTAAAGGGAAAGGACTTACACAAACCCATTTATGAGAAGGAAATGATGGCAATACTACATGCATTGAAGAAATGACATCCTTACCTAATAGGTAGGAACTTCAAGGTCAAAAAATATCATGATGGTCTTAAATACTTTTTGGAACAAAGACTATCTTCAGAAGAACAAAAAAAATGGGTAACCAAGATATTGGGTTATGATTTTGAAATCATCTATAAAAAGGGGAAGAAAAATGTTGTGGTGAATGTACTCTCAAGAAAGGATGAATATGTTGAGGTCTTTCTCTGTGCTATCTCGATCATCCAACCCAATTGGATAATAGAAGCAAGGGATGAATGGGATAATGACGAAAAATTGTGGACTCTCATTCAAAGGTTGCAGCAGCATTCCAGTGCATCACATACATTTACATGGAAAAATGATTCACTATGGTACAAAAATCACTTATATTTATGCAAGAACTCTTAACATAAACAAAAGGTACTATTGGAATTGCACACCTCTCCAGTAAGAGGGCACTTAGGATTTTTGAAAACCTACCATAGAGTCAAGAAGGATTTTTTTGGGATGGCCTTAAAACTGATGTTCAAAGGTTTGTGGCAGAATATTTTGTTTGCCAATAAAATAAGCTGGAAACAATTAAGACCCTAGGTCTTTTACAACCATTAGCCATTCCAAGTCAACGCTGAGAGGAGGTTTCCATGAATTTCATCACAGGGTTACCTAATTCTGAAGGAAAGAGTGTCATCATGGTGATTGTTGATAGACCGACCAAGTACGCACACTATTGTGCACTCTCACATCCCTTCAAAGCTAGTACAGTTGCCACTGCATTCATGGAGATAGTTCAAAAGCTACATGGCAGCCCAAAGATTATTGTAAGTGACAGAGATCCCATCTTCAATGAACATTTTTGGACAGAATTGTTTTCTTGTTTGGGTACTCAATTGGCTTATAGCTCATCCTATCATCCTCAATCTGATGGACAAACCAAGATAGTAAACAAATGTCTGGAAGGCTACTTTCGTTGCTTTGTCTCTGATAAACAAACATAATGGTTCAAATGGTTACCCTTGGTAGAATGGTGGTATAACACTTCCTTTCATACTGCAACAAAAATGACACCCTTTATGGAACTCTATGGATACCACCCTCCTTTCATCACTTATTCTCTAAAATAAAAATATAAGGTTCAAGAAGTAGAAGATCACATCGATCATCAACAACAAGTTCTCCAAATATTAAAGGACGACCTGACCATGGCACAAAATCACATGAAACAACAAGCAGATCAACATCGTAGTGAAAGAAGTTTTGAAGTAGGGGATTGGGTCTTTTTAAGACTACAACAATACAAACATATGTCCCTCAAGCAAGCCAAGAAGGATAATAAATTATCACCAAAGTATTATGGCCCTTATAAGGTGTTGAAAAATATTGGTACTATGGCATACAAATTGGAGTTGCCTACATCTTCACGAGTACACCCAGTTTTTCATGTTTCATTCTTAAATAAGATTATAGGTGACAAGATCCTAGTTCAAACTATATTTCCAGAACTTGACGAGGAAGGAAAAATCATATTGGAGCCACCATCATTGACACAAGAATTCGCCAGTTGAGGAATAGATCCATTTCAAAGTATCTCATTAAATGGAGGAAACTACCGGCTGAAGATTCCACTTGGGAAGATGAGTCTTTTATACCGAAGCATCGAGAGTTACTCAAGTGTTGTGGACAACACTTGTCTCATGGGGAGGGGCATGTTAATCCCTAATATTGGCTCATTACCCCTTAATTGGGGCATATTACATTAGTAATGTTATTTTATTTATGTCAGCTTTATTCTATTAGTTGTAATTATACCTCATAATCTCGTATATACACCAAGGAGACATTTTCATTTGGAATCATATTGTACTTGATCATTTGTGTGGGGTAAAAGGAGGTTTCCCCCTCGAAGAGGCTTATTATCTGAAATTCTCTCTTTTTCAAGGCGTTGAGTACTTATTCTTAGGTTTTTTTATGCTATATTGATATTTGGTTCTTAACAGAAAAAGTGTGTGCGTAAAGGTTGTAAATTATATTCTATGCATGTAATAGACAATAGGGAATAAAATAAACAAATTAATATCTCACAGTTTCCCATTTTAAATGAATTCAAAGATGTATTCCTGGAAGAAATTCCAGGAATACCTCCAAAAACAGAGATAGATTTTACCATAAATCTAGTACCTGGAGAAGTACCAGTCTCCAAGGATCCTTATAGGATGAACATACTAGAGCTAAAATAACTAAAGATACAACTAAAATAATTAATAGATAAAAAATGCATACGACCCAGTCTGTCTCCATGGGAAGCAACTGTAATTTTTGTAAAGAAAAAGGATGGTACTTTATGATTGTGTATTGATTACCAGCAACTAAATAAGATAACCATTAAAAATAGATATCATTTACCTCAGATTGATGATATATTTTATCAAGTAAGAGATCAGATAAGCATTAAAAGTAAATATCATTTACCTCATATTGATGATCTATTCGATCAAGTAAGAGGAGCGATGATAT
Organism: Picea engelmannii; assembly: GCA_009831015.1. Lineage (NCBI taxonomy): Eukaryota > Viridiplantae > Streptophyta > Pinopsida > Pinales > Pinaceae > Picea > Picea engelmannii. The sequence continues at coordinate 3,512 of ML814744.1, read as the reverse complement.
TTTCTAAAATTGAATTACGATATGGATATCATAAATCTAGGATAAAAGATGAAGATATTCATAAGATGAATTTTAGAACAAGGTATGGGCACTACGAGTTTGTAGTAATTACTTTTGGTTTAACAAATGCTCCAACATCATTCATGTGTTTAATGAATAATATTTGAAGTAAATACTTGGATAAATTTGTCATTGTTTTCATTGATGATATATAAGTATATTTGAAAAATGAAAAAGAACATGAAGAAAATTTAAGAATAATTTTACAAGTGTTAAGTTATGCACGAGCATCGTAAGTGAGCATGCATGGCAGGACAACTTAACTCCTTGGAGTAATTTAAGAATCTTAAACACTGGCGTTTACTATGAATCTTTTGGAGTTGATTGAAAAATGGAAGAAGATCAAACGCTTGGAATCTGAATGATCACGAGTGATATGGGAGTTTTCACTCTTAGTATTGAGTGTAACTGAACTAAAGTAGCATTTACGTTTTGTTTTCGAGTGGACAAGTTGTCGGGGGGGAGGGGGGGGCACCCTAAGAACCCTCTGAGATAAATAGAGGTTTTGTACGCCCAAATGAGGTTGCTGCGAGTTAGTAGGAAATTTCAAAATTTTTAGTTGTTGTTTTGATCATAACTGTAGCCATTTACTTTTGAATGGATATAACAGAGGAAAATTGATCCAATGCATGGTGATGTTATTGTTTGGAATTCCCTATTATTATTTTTTTCATGAATGAATTAATTTCGTTACGAATATATGAAATTGTGAGACGTTTTCATAAGTTTCCATTGTATCTCTTTGATTGAGTATGTGCAAGGTGTGCACATAGTCCCCACAGAGTGCATTGATATAATTTCTTACAATTATGAAGCTTAGAAGAGATAGCATGAAACTTTCCCTTTGAAATGAGTGCAAAGTGAATTCTACAAGGCGTGCACATTCGCCTGCAAGAACCCAAACCTTTCATAATAATTTGTTGGAAGGAGTGCACAGATCCAAACTTTGACTAAGTGTTGAAGTATCTGTTTAAGAAGTCAAAGGAGAAGAAGGTGAGAAATATCAGGAGAGATAGCATGAAAGATCTTCAAAGAAAGTAAGAATTTTGAAGGTTCCTGAATCACCACCTAAGATCCATCCAGGAGGGAGCAAAGAGCATTCGAGATCGTTGGATCTGGGAAAAATGCATGAGATTTAAGTTTCTTGAAGTGCAGAGTAGAGAGGACTGCAAAAGTTTCGAAGTCTCGAAGTGACTAAGAATCGTCCATCATCAAGAGGGACAGGTGGCACGAGATCCACAACTTCAGAAGATTGTGGATGAGGAGGAAATGAAATGTCCAAAGTAAATCTTGATTGTTGGTCGTCAAGGGGAGTACGTGTCAATAGATTTGAAACTCCGAAAAATCTCACTTCAAGTATTTCGGTTGAGAATTGAAAATCCCAAAACTTGAAATCTTAAGTGAATTCTGACTATTGGATTCAGAGCAACACATGGAGAAAGATTGTGAGTTTTGAGAGGAAGTGAAGGTGGGGTGTTGAAACTCCTGTAGTCTGAATAGTTGAATTAGATAGGGATCGTCGATCTACAAGAGACACGTGTCAATAGATCGCGAGCTTCGGATAAAAGAATTTTGAAAAGGTCTTGAAAGTTGAGTTCTCTAAAGTCTGAAGACCCGAAAAAAGCGTATTCGTCGATCTACGAGAGACACATGTCAATATATCATGAGCTCCAGGTGGAAGAATTGCAGAGAAAACAAGGTTTGAGAATTGAAACTCCTGAAGCCTGAAAGGATAAATCGATCTCGATCATCGATTTGGAGGGGATACGCGTCGACAGATCGCAAAGATTAAGGAAGGCTTGATCGAGAGGAAAGGAAGAAAGGGAGATGGATATGAGATGTTGATCGATAGGATCCACCCAATATCGCGAGATCAATGGTCACACTTGATTGTGGGGCCATAAAGTACTCAGATGTTAAAATTTTGAAGGTGGGACGCAATCAAAACCACTGTATCGACAAAGGGGTACATGGCAGATGGAGGTAAATTGTTGGGAGAAAAGTGGGTTGATCCCAAACCACTCTTGGGCATGTCTACAATCGTGCATTTTTGCAAGGACACAACCTGGGGTCACATGCGGGAAGGGGCTAACGAGAGAGGATCTTGTGCCTGAAACCTGTGAGTTCAACAGCGTGAAGAAATAGGTCACGGGTGCCATAGAACCTGCACTAGAGGTTAAAAAAGGCATGTGTTAATTCGTAAATGATACCATTAAGGTCTCAGAGAGCCAATTCATCTTGGAATTGAAGATCATTGACCAAGAGGTCATGTAGACCTTAGGAGAAAAGGGGGTTTGCATCAAGTTTTATCGGAGCTGAATTTTTTCTCACATACAATAGGCAAAGGAGAGGAGACAAAGGAGCTCAAAGGTATACACTATGTGTGAGATACATTCAACACAATGCCACTGAGGATACGAGTGGAGACACCTTTTTCCAATCGTGCGGTAGAAAGAGAAATGTGAGAGATTTGTGCAAGATTAGAGCCAATGGAGGTAGCATAGAGGAGGGAACCTAATGCTAGAGACATCAGTAATGTAGAGAGTGAAGAAGTAGAATTCAAATAATATGCAAGGGAAAATTTTGTTGAAGAATGCTTGCTGAGAGCAGTTCTTAGATTGGGAGCTAGAGCCAAGGCAAAGGTCCCAATGTATGAAGGAAAATTGGATGTTGAAGAGATGTTGGATTGGATAATATCTAGAAATAAATATTTTGACTATGAAGATGTCGATGATGAGAAAAGGGTGATACATGTTGTTACTGTTAGGACCACATATTCTACCCTTTTTGCCCATACTTTTTGCCATTGTTATACCCTTCATCACTGGTATTTAGACTCATAATATCACTACATCTGATCATTCCAAGGTATATAAGGTCCTTTCTCATTATTGCATGCTTAATCTGTTTTTCATAATACTTGACATTACTTTTTGACCTAACCTTTGATTAGAAGTGCATAAGTGTCCGTATTTGCAGAATAGTATTCAAGACCGATGCTGAAACACAGAACTGCCCAAAGCCGTTGTTGAGCTGATGCTGAAACACGGAAGCTGCTACACAGCCCAAGGACGCATATGCCGAAACACGGAGCTGCTACACAGTCCGAGGATGCATATGCCGAAACACGAAGCAGCTACACGGTTCAAGAATGCAGATGCTGAAACATGGAGCTGTCACTCAGTTCAGAACAGATGCTGAGACACAGTGGAGACCGCCACGATGCTGAAACACGAGCCCTGATAGTTAGCAGTCAAGGTCGACACAGTCAAAGGGCGCGATTCACGTGGTTGAACAGCCTGTGAATCACGATGCTGAAACAGCATCAGCAGCTGTGAGAAGCCGTTACACCAGCCGTAACAACAATGCTTCGTCCAGCCCCTGTATTAGCATTCGGTTGCATAAGAATAGGACACCCTATGCTGATTTAGAAAGAAGATCCGATTTAGTGT